>JAQFYM010002815.1:0-21437 GCA_034694785.1 Agrenia bidenticulata
TTATATTGACCCTATTCACCCGTGTACAAAATTTCAAGTCCATCGGACACGTTTGAAGAGAGTTATCGTCCGGACAGGCGGACGGACGGACGGACGGACGGACGGACGGACGGACGGACACGGTGATCACATGAGCCCTGGCTCGGGCTAAAAATACAATAATTGACCTCGTAAAAACAGAGATTAACATTAATGAAAACATTTTGTAATCAAAACAAGTTTCAGATAAATACCTTTAACTATAAAAATCTTCTGACGCTTTAAATGAAGAGTATTTCCTGTAAATATCTGGTTTCAGCGTTGATATAAAATAAATAAAACAAAAAATTGACACCTCAAACCTCAATAAATAATTTGAGTGAAAACTGAGATTTTAAAATAATCTCCATGATGTTTGTATTCAACTATTCATGAATGAGGGGTTTATTTTGTTTCAGGCTAGGGTTGGCCTTCATAAAATTTAGTACGGAAAGCGGTAGACTGGAGTTTAAAATATAACATTAATCTTAATCACACTAGTTTATTCAGCCCCTCGATCTCGTTTATGCTTTTTGGCTCAAACTTTGAGGCGTCACAAATTCACAACTATATTACATGAGTGTTTCCTTGCATTATCTATAGCTTTCTAAGTATATAATCGGGATAACTAATGCATACGAAAGCTGACAATTGTTTTTTTAAACTCAAAGTGCAGCATGAGAAAATGATAAGACCGACGATTTGAAGGTTATAAATTTAATGGAATGTATGACAAAGATATTATATTCTATGGTTTTAATTAAAATTTAAAATTAATTTGAGGACGATTTATTTGCATTATGTTTACGTTTCTACTTTTTCAATCGTTGTTTTTCGCACCCCTATTCTGTATAAGGTCTATAAAATTATTGTAGTATAACGTCTTTAAAAATTAATTTGAAAGAAGCTAAAACGAATATTTTTAGAATTGATTATCATTGAATTGAATTGACCTATACTCATCTTAAACTTTGCTCTTGATTATATTTTCGCATGCATTCAATACTTAAGCAAGCACATTTATGATAATCAGTTAACTAAACTAAGTTACAATTAAACGATAAGTAAAAAATAAAATTGGTATAATGAAAACAAATGAAACTGTAGTTTACCTATCAGCATTGTTAAAATAGTCGAGAAATTATTTAGATCTTTCATGTTGAACATCTTTGAGGTGAGTTAAATGTCTTACAGGACAAACTCCTTTATAACTTTTGTTTTGATCAAAATTTAAAATCAGTCTATTAGTCACAATAAGAGGTGATGCATAGCAAAAAATATTCCGGGCATTCCAAGAAAAGCCAACTTTATCCAATCCGAGAATTTGCAGTAATCACCATGCAAAACCTATTTTTTGTATATTTTTATAACATACAGTTAGTGGTTAAGTATTTTCAACAGAATGTCACACAATCGGCACTTTGAATACTATATCCAACTTCTTAAACACAACTAAATCAGTTTTATTGATCCTGGATGAAAATAAACCCACTTCTACCTGAAGTTGATAAATTACAAGGAAAACTCACAATTTTAACTATTTCGTAAAACTTAAGGAGTTTTTCATATTTTGCTTTACCAAAAGTATTATTTTTCCACACTATACTACTGAAGTAAATAAGTAAACAAGATCAGCCGAACTAAAAAGCTGCGAGTAGTAGTGTGTGACCTGGGTGATGGTAAATGCTGCCGTAAATTTACTATCTGCTAGGCACTGATTAGATTCGCTCCACTAAAATTATTGGTCTTAATTGAGTCTCAAAACACTATGCAACGCTTGTTAGTGTTATTTATATATCTAACCCTTGTTAATTTGATAAATTTCGGACTAAATTAATAATTTAATGTCCTTGAAATACTTTTCCAGAGATGCACTTGTTGAGTAAAATATTTAGGATGAGTTGCTAGAGCTCTTCAAGAGATACACACACTTACAAAGTAATATAACATAACACAGACTGACTCTGAGGAACACATCTTATTATAATATCATCCTCCTTTTAAAGTTAGATTTAAGTCTATCTTCTCTGACTCCTTTGGCCAGTTTCCTCGAATCTGAATGGGTAGTGCCAGGGGTGTGGGATTACTCATCTATAAAAAATAAAGTAGAAAAAGCCTTTTCAGTTTCTATTCGTTATACATTTATATAACAACCCTTGGTTGTATATTTATGGATGATGCTTCTTGTATATGGAAAGGGTCGATTTTTACAGAATTCGGGGATGGCTTTACCCTTGACGACTACGGGGTTTAGAGAACTAGGACAAGTTGTAGGGACATGGAGTTTTTTCATGAAAGGTTACTTGATCCGAATCCTCACGTAGATGCCTATATATTTTCAGAGGGTGAGAAACGATGGTGAGTTGTGGTTCGAAACCGATATCTTTCACCTCCGCGTATGGTAGACTGCATTATGAAAATTCTTACTGTTGTTGCTCGTAATAATGGAACGTTCTCAGAGTTCCCATCTTTTGTAAATATTTGCCTTCCAACTTTCTCAACTAATCTTTTTAATGTGACAATGAAAACGAACGAAAGAATCCATTACATGTTGTGGCTTAGGATTATAGTTGTATTTGTATTGCGATTTCAATAATTTCATTGCGTTAACGCATATGCTTTAATTATTGCGATTTCTATGATTTCATTACGTTAGACTGACCTTTGCATATGTAGAATTCCTATGGTATGGAATTGTATATGCAATATGCAATGGATATGCAAAAAAATATTTTATCATAGATTCTACCCTTACACGTACAAAATTACTTCAAACTAATTAAGGCTTAAGCGAATAAATATTATACTGAAACTTTTGTATTCACAAAGTCAATCCTATGATTTCCAAGCTGTCCAAATTCAACTAAGGATGTCAGCAGCCAATTACGGTCAATAAATGAAGACGCAAAAAACGGACGTTCGACCAAATTACACTCTTGTGTTACTAAGCAGGAAACTATGAATCAAATTCAAAAATTCCAAACATAAGCATAGATTAATCTGTTTGACTAACCTGTCTGCTCGAGACAGGTAGGGTTTGTTAATTATAATTCATAAAAAGGAAGGAAGTCGGTGAACGATGTATGGAAACTCCCTGATAAGGCATGCAATCATTTCCTCACCAGTATATAAGCCTGTCCCTACTGATTTCAATGCATGGTAGTATCTGGTGTTTTTAACCTAAGATTTGAAAAAATTCAACTTTGCCTGAAATTTGAAGTGGTCTAAAGGTCAAGATGAGTTCAAGCAGCCGTAACGGATCGCCATCAGTCCTCGGATTCCTTTTGATCGTAGTACTTATCAATTATGGAACCGCTTGCATTAAAAACTTCAAGCGTTCCAGTGAAATGAACAACTTTACCAAAGGATGTCTGGTCAAAGCTGGATTTGACAAAGATAGTCTACCTACCACGGAGGACTTATTGAAACCCGATTTCGATGATAAGGTATGTAAACTCTGAACTTGATAATTTAATGAAAATAAAGGCTAACTTTGAAATACCACGTTATGTATTGAACACGATTTTGTCTTTAGTGTGCGGCCAAATGCATTTTTAAATCATTTGATCTTGTGAGTGATTGTTTTATCAATTTAACAAATAATATAAATAATATGCCGATTTAATATATTATTATTTGTATCGCAGATTGACGATTCAGGTCATCTAGACAAGGATTTACTTATGGATTTTATTGAAGACAATTCCCCCGAGCCTTTATTCCTTAAACTCACGGAGCTTGCAACGTCATGTTCAGATTCCTCAGGTAATTGACTGTTATACTAGGCGTTTTTCATGCATTTATGAAGTTCGAATTGAATTGCCATATGAAAATGAACCAATAGCCAATTAATGGCATGAAATCTTTTTAAATTGCTCAGGTATTGATAAAGTGAAGGGAACAACTGCAAAAGAATCCAAAGCGTTTGGAGTATTTTACAAATGCTTTGTAAGCGCTGCAAATAAAGTAAGTATTGATTATTTTATCCAATGGATCGTATGCGATTGTCGATCACATTTCACATTAGCATTGCGGAATTACACAATCGAATTTTATGTTTAATTTCAGCTCTGCTGATTTTTCGTTTTTCAAATCAGCGATGGGACTTCTATTCACATTTTTGGCCTCTTTTACTAATTGCAACTGTCAAACAAAAAAAACTTTCAACACTAATCAAGACACAAATACATCGTGTCATTTAGAGGTTTACTTATACATTATTAAGTATATCAATCAGATATAGCTCTGAGCTTCCAGCACAAAATTAAGATCATTCATTCCTGAATAATAAATATTTAATGAAATAAATTAATTCTGCATTAACAACGATTTACTAATAATTGATATTAGTAAAAACAGTTAAGGTTTGGGCTAATTTAACCCAAGGATAACATAATAACAGAAGCTTTCAGATTGGAAGCGAAAAAAAGAAAGAAAACTTCAGAAGATTTAACTCTTTTTCAAAAGATCTTATTAAAAATCAGATCTATTGAACAGTAAGAAAGGAACAAGAGATCTTGGTAGTTCGACTTGGTTTTTTAGAATCCATTCCTCAGTGCTAGGGCCAAAATGACGACAGATCGATTTTCGAGAAATATCTTTCAGTGTTGGTGGATTTTTCAGGCGCATAAAAAGAGCTTTTTGAAAAGACTCTTTAAGGCGATGCAGACTTAGGTTGCCGAGATTTTCCTTTGCCCCTCCATCAATTAATAGATGCGCAAATGCTTCCATTCCTAGAGAAAAACGTTACAAACATTTAATTTCCTAAAATCTTCATGAAATAAAATTTAAAAAATTTCTTTAAAATACCGTTTGAAATACAATATGCAAGAGGTGAGATCCCCAGGCGATCAACAGTATTCGTTTCAACACTGCCACTCCTTAGAATAATCCTAAGTGAATCGATGTCGGACATAAGGCACGCTAATTGAACCGGGCTTTGTCCCATTTGGTTGCAGAGATTTATATCACATCCATTTTTGAGCAAGAGATTCAAACACTGCCACTTCCTGCATAATTTATACACAAATTTTTTGTCACTACACAAGATAAGTTTGTGCTAATTAAGGCAATGATCTTACGCAGGATTATTGCTGAGTATTACTATATGAATAGGCGCATTTCCATCTCTGGTCATCAGATCAAGCCTGGCTCGTTGATTAACCAAAAGTTGGATGGTATAGAAATCAAAATTTGGGCTCAGTAGAGTACATTGTAAAGGAGTGTATCCAGTCGCATCGAGATCATCGGGAGAAGCTCCATTTTCCAGGAGCAGTTTGACTACGTCTTGGTTAACGTTTGGAGAAGCACAAGCATATGCTAGAGGAGATTTTCCATTGTGATCCTGTTTGTTCACATCGCCTTGATGGGCTATCAGACTTGATAAAATGCCTATTTAAATCAAATTCACGTTAAATGAATAAATATTGCATATGCAGTTAAAAATAATAAATACAATGCTAGAGACTTACTCAAAGCTCCACGTTTTGCAGCAATGTGCAACGGAGTTATTAAATGGTTATCAGCAGCGTTAACATCGGCCCTATTCTTCAATAGAAGGTCAATAATACCTTCGTAGCCCATTTCTACAGCCACATGAAGTGACGTGAATCCCTTCGAATCCCGACGATTGACAGCCACTCCGCTTCTCAAGAGTAAATCAACTGAAGCATTTAATAGACTGGTTTATAAATCACATAAAATTTCATAAATTTTTTTTAAATAATAAATTACCCAAAGCATAAGTACCCCTCTCAACCCCTAAACACAGAGCAGGTCGTGTCACAGAATTTATCTTGAATGTTTGATCTGCATCTGCTCCTTCTGCCAACAAAGTCGCCAACCGTTCAACCTAAAAAATTAAAAAATCGATTATTGAAACTAAATGGTCATGGTGGCATACCTGCAAAGAACGAAAACACATGACAAAAATGCATTAACTTACATCCCCATACTGGATTGCAACGAGATAGTTTGCCTGGGCTTGCCAGCTATTCAACCCTCGCTGAAAAAAGATTATATCATCAAATAATATCAATACTTAATAATAATTCAAATTCCATAAAAACCTCGGTTCTTACCATCATTATTTCTGCTACTAATCACCGGAAACAATAATGAAATACCGAAAAATACGATGAAGCTTGATCAGAAAAAGTTCAACAAACGATGTTTTCAAATCCTGCAAATCCAAAATATAAACTCTCAAATTCAAAAATCCTGAAATGAAGTCTAGGATTTACATTTCAACCTGGAAGATGCAAATAAAAGGTCACAAGGGCTAACTATCAAACTAATAATACTACTGAGCGTAAGATGACTATCGAAACTTATATTTAAATACTTCCTAGCTCGAATCAACTAAAAAAACTCAGTATTTTCCTAACTGCAGTACACAATTAAATATCTACCATACACATATTTCATGTTTGACATAATTGAAAAAATGACAGTTTTTACACCCTAAAATAAACGTGGACATACAAAACCTTAAACAACCTCTGAGTTCAATCAACTGTCAATAGAAAAGAGTTTGCACTAGTCACTAGTTCACAAATTATAGCAAACCCCTGTAACTGGAAAATTTACCATAATCTACAGAACGCAATAACATTTACGATTACTGAATACTTTACTGTTTACGTAAATTTTCCTTTTCATATTCATTTCCCACCTTCAATCAATTGTGATGGTATCAATATCAAATCCGTTAGGTTAGATTTAATCTGTATAAACAGGATCCCTGGATGTTTGATAACAAGGTACAAGTGTTGAGTGATCAATGAGATGTTGTGTACTGCCCACTTATATCCAGACTGCAACTGTTGACTGATCCAAACAGCTCCTGTTCAACAACAGCATAATAATAGGGTTGTAAAAATGAAACAAATTAACCTTTCTGGATTTTAAGCTTTATAAATTACTAGAATTACCTGTAGTTGCTTTCAAGTTACCACTCGTACAACCCCTTGTTCGCATGTAATTGAAGAACTTAATATAACCTAATATTTTATAATATTTATAAAAAAAACACTGATCTTTATCCTTCTGGAGAGTTCCTGGGTGTTCAAATACGAAATATGGTATTGATTTCCTCTACCCATCAATTTTTATATTATAGTTTGTAGTTGCTTGCAGCAATAAAAACAGTATTAGGAACCTATAAAACTTTTATGCCTAACTACCAGTGCTGGTGGTGATACTAGTCTAGTGGCCTAGTTATTCCAGTTGGCCATGGTTGGAGTTTAGTTGAGGAACAGGGATGGGAACTTGGGAAGGAGTTTTGGGATTTCTTGTGGGATTCAGCAGGATTCAGCTCATGGCCATGATATAAGCTCAACCAATTTCATAACAAACGAACTACGTACATACAAATGAATTGGTAAACCTTTCTGTGAACTTCATAATAACATCTTACTAACTTACTAGGCTCACGTGTATTAGAACTAGTAGCCTTGAACTCGACCCAACTGGGCTTTCTATTGACAAAAGTCCATAAAATTCAATGTCAAGGGAAAAGGTACAATTTCCTGTACAAGTTACTATTTATATACTCTTAAAACAAATCAACATGAGAATATGAATTTACACATCATCATATATTTTTAAAACTAAAATAGAGCTGTTTATTTATGAACTCGTTCGTATAAACAAAATAAGCTTAATTACATAGTTTCAGAAGTATTATCCGGATGGTGAATATCAGTCAGGTCAGCCTCCTCTTCCACGACCTCTGCCCCCTCGACCTCTACCTCCACCTCCGCGTCCCATTCCTCCACTACCACGACCCATCCCTGCCCCACCACGGCCCATTCGTCCACCACCACCACCTCTACTCATGCCTCCTCCCCCTCGACCCATACCCCCACCGCCACTACTTCGTCCTCTTCCTCCACCTCTACCTCTGCCTCCACCACGACCACGAGCTCCCTTTCCACCACCATCATCAAAGTTATCTAAACTATCCCGGGTGTTCCATTTTTCTCCCTTCTTTGGTCCTCCATATCCATACTTGTCATTTTTCATCAGCCTACGTCTATTCACTCGTTTTTCTGGTGTTTTACTGGAGCCTTGTGAGTTTCCTGGCCCTTTTTTTGTTTGGCCTTTACCTTTAACCGCTTTGTCATCGTCTAGAAAGTCCAGGGAATTTTTTTGACCTTTCCTATACTTCTTGATACTTTCGTTCAGGTCCTTCTTGGCCTTTTGTCTTTCTTGAATAACATGTACTTGAGTCTGCTTGGAGAACTTTTTCTGTTCTCTAATCTTTCTGACTTTCTCAGCCCTTTCGGAAGCTGTCTGTTTCTTTAGTAGAACTTGGGCAACTTTCTGCATATGACTGTCAGACTTGGCCATCTCAGCAAAATAGTCATCTGGTCTTTTCGTCGGCAAACCCATCTCTTTTAGAAGAGGGAGGCATTTCAAAACAGCTTGTTGAGCTTGACGATAAAAACTCGTTTCTCGTACAAAATCGTTATGAACAGGATCCTCCTCTAAAGATTTGAGATTAGCCTGAGCAGCGCCACCGGCTGCGACTTTCTTTTTATTTCTCTGATTATTTATCATACTGATTTCTCTCGCTCGTTTATCCTTATGTTCATCTAATTGTAGAGCAATTTCAGGGCCTAGAGGAGCTGCATCATTGACAATGTCTAAACGTTCTATCCATCCAAATTTTTGAGGCAATTTTATTTCCTCTAGCTTTAATTTCAGGACAGGAATATTGTTAATTTCGATGGGCTTTTCGGGTTTGTTGCTCGGATTTACTGCTTTACCAGATTTGTTTATCACAACAGTACTGCCAGGTTTGATATCACCTCGAGCAAATGCGGCTTGCAGTTTTTCGTCTGAATCCCCTTCAGACATATCTTCGTCTGAACCATATGCTGAAACATCTTCATCTGAATGGCCTGCAGCCATGTCTTCACCTGAGTCGTCACCCGACATTTCTTCTTCAGAAGAGTCCATCATCAGCTCAGGTTCATTCATCTTCATTGTATAAAATCTCACTGCAAGGTTAAAATCAAAGAAACAAATATTAATGCTAATCAGTTTCTAATTAGTCACTAGTGAGTCAAAAATATTACATGGCTAAAAAAAGCCTAAACCTTGAGACTCAAGTGTCTCTAGTTATTATTTTGATTCGATTTATCGATTTTTATTGAAAATATTTGAATCGAAGGTATAAGTATAATATAATGGTTTAATATAGGATAATACGTAGACTGTACCCCGTCTCATTCTATCATTCTGAGTAGAGATCTCTCAGGATGAGAGGAGTTGAGACAGGGTACTGTCTAGATAATACGCATTCCTTTAGGGCCGAGGGTGAGGGATTTCCATTTCAATTGGGAAATCATATCACAATTTACAATCAACATGGAATTATTGGGATTTCGTCGTTTTTGAACACTTAGCATTAGCAATATTAATTGCCCAAAGTGGAATTTGAAAAGTGCCATACCATTCCCAGGCAGAATTCACTACGGTGCAGGTGCATAGATTTGCAATTGTGTTTTGACTATTTGACTCGAAATGTCGACATGACATTGCTCGTCCAAAAAACTCTTACAAAACGTTCAACCATACAGTAAATATTGTATTAAACCCAAATTATAATACTTATCTAAGTTATCTTGACAGACTTCAAAAAACCAACCCAAATAAACTTATGACTACGACTTATTATGTGCTAGTACTACTAGCATGTGTGAGGGGGCATGACTTACACAGATGAGAAAAGGTCTAATTTGTAATTTAATTTGTAATTAGGAGACAGTTGTTCTTCAAATTCTTACAAACTTAAATTCGTCTTTGTTCGAAACGTTCTCCTTATTAATCGTAACTCGTCCAATTAGTAGTTGTAGTTAAATGTTTTAAAATAAAACTTGGGACACAATACCATCAAGCCCCTAATTTCTGGAAACCGCACATGTAGTTTAATACACATGGGGTATTTGAATCTCCCTCCCTCCAGTCCCGGCAACACCTCAAACTCTACTCTTGAGTTGAGCACCAAGTGTCAAAATTAATCCCACAAGTCCCACATTTCTCCGAAAATCTCTCGTATTTTTCTAACCCTTTCTTCCCACCGTTTAACATCGTCGGAATGAGAAGCTGAGGAGAAGCGATGAAGTGACTCAAGTAAGAAATTTCATAATACTTTTCTATTCTCTGTTCTCAGCGGATTTGTGATCGTCAGATGGCCAAAGAGATCTCTTTTTCCCTGCTCAACTTGAAGGGAAAATATCATGAAAATATGAAGGAAGAATTGTCCTCCGTGTATTTGCCAATGGGCTGAGTCTTGTGATGATGACATTTCATTCTGGTAATTCTGGTTGTGTGGGGTTTCACAGACAGGCTCACTCTCACTGCTGACTGCCTCATGATTCTCTGACTCAACATTATTCAACATTAATTATCTTGATCATTAAACATAACACTACGTAGCGCTAGCTAACTTGATACAACTGACTTTCTGTGTTGGTTTTACAGAGGAGTGAGGGTTCAGTTACACTCTCGTATCTCTTTCAAAGTGTTGATGACTGACTTGGAACAGAAAATTCAATTAGGAGGACGAGGACGAAGCCCTGAGTAACGAGAACGACTGGAACAATACTGACTGAGGGTTGTGTAAGTGAGACGTACGTGACTCATTTTAATGGTCCATTCACGATTCGAAAATATTTAAAGGATTAATTCAGTCAGTCCTCTTGTTGTTTGGTCAGTTAGGTTAGTGCATATAGAGAGCTTCGAACTTCGAAGGCTTTTAACAGATGAGATCAAAATTTTCAAAGGAAGACGGTTGTGAAAACGTTAGGTCTTTCTGAGGTCTGATTCTAGCAAACTAATCCCAAGATCACTAGCCAGGCATGATAAGAGTCCAAAATTCTGAATTTCGACAAAGTATTGGTTATGGACAGGTTTTGATTACTGTTTGAATTTAATTTTAGGTAACTGGTCGGTTGCTGTTGTTTGCGACTTTGCGATCTTTGATTGTTTCCGAGCAGCATCATTGCATATATTAAGATTCAAATTAAGAGGAGAGAAATTATTCCGTCGAGTCTCAGATAAGCAAACTAAGCTACGGGACTAACAGATCCAATAAGTAAAGATGGGTATATTCGGCACGTCGTCACCCTTTGATCAAGTTGTGGGTAAGTGACAAGAATTAGAGAATATTTATAAAAAAAATGTATGGGGAAGATTAATAAAAGCTAATTTGGTTTATTTTAGAAAAAGCAACATTAGACACCAATACGAAAGAAGATTGGTCTTTAATCCTAGATATATGTGACAGAGTGACGAGCAGTCCTACCGCACCTAAAGAATGCCTCCGGGCAATTGTAAAGCGTTTGAATAATCAGGACCCGCATGTTATTCTTCAGGCTATTACGGTATCCAGTTTTAATCCAATTTCAATTTAATTATTGTGTGGCAATAATATTTCAATTACAGCCTATATAATATTCGCTTGTTTCGGTTATTACAGTTGCTGGATGCTTGTGTTAGCAACTGTGGATTGCCATTCCACCTAGAAATTGCCTCTCGAGACTTCGAACAGGAGTTCCGTAAACTCATACACAAATCCCAGGAAAGAACAGTGAAGGATAAGCTTTTACTTTGTCTACACAAATGGGCTGAATATGAGTTTAAATCGGATCCACAGCTTGATTTAATTCCGTCTCTGTATAGTAAATTGAAATCGTCTGGGGTAGATTTTCCTTCTGACAGTCCACCTAAAGTAAGTCTCCAGTAAATCCAAAAATTTAAAAAATTCAAGTACCTATATAAATATTTTTACTGAAAATACTGAAATTCGTTTGCATGTTTGGTGTAGTCTAAAAAGTCTAGTGGTCATGGTAAACATAAAGAGCATTCAGGATCGTCGGCTGCTCCTGTTCCCAATGATGATGCAGACTTAGCTAAAGGTTCCAGAAATAAAAACTTTAAAAACCCATATAATCGATTTAGTTGTGAAATATTCTCTAGAGTAAAGTTTTTACTGATTATTTTCTCAGCAATCGAGTTATCGTTGAAAGAAGCTCAAGCTAATCAGCAAAATAAGAGTTTATACCCACAAACAGCTCTTAGTGGAGGATCGAGTAGTGGGACTGAAGAAAAGGAACCGTTGAAGGTACGAGCTTTGTACGATTTTGAAGCTGCTGAAGAAAATGAGCTGACGTTTTATGCCGGAGAAATAGGTAAAATTTATGCAACTCTATTAACCATTACGCCTTCGGTACGCGAAAAATAGCTGATTTGACGATGTTATAAATTTTACAGTTTTTGTAACCGATGGCAGTGACAAAAACTGGTGGCATGGGAGTAACCAAAGGGGAAAAGGCTTGTTTCCTGCTAACTTTGTCTCAGCGGATCTTAGCGTAGAACCGTCAAGTACGAAGTTTACTGTATTATATATACACATCATAATTTTATCAAGAAGTCTAACTTATAATATATGTTTTTAATACAAAGAGTTTGAAGCTGCTTCAAAGAAAACGGTCCAGTTTTCAGAAGAAGTTGAAGTACAGTCTATTGAAACCGAACCGGAGGTTGTGGAAATCGATGAAAATAAAATCGATAGGTTTGTTAAGTTTTCGTTTGGAATTTAGGAACAATGAGAGGATTACCTAGAACCTTAAGTATCTAATTCTATGCTAACTCACACTTTTTTCAGCGTCTTACATATGCTTCATGAAGCCGATCCGACTGGAGAAACATTAGATCCCCCTGAATTGTTGGGACTAGAAGGTATGTTACTGTATTGTGTTGATGTTAATGCTAATTTTTTCAATATTTCCGATGGTTGAGCCAAACCTTAAAAATCACTTCAATAACTTTTTTTGCAGATCATGTGAATCAAATGGGACCACTCATTGACCAAGAACTGGAACAAATAGATCGGAGACATGCCCAGTTAACTAGACTCGGTGGCGAGTTAGTAGAAGCTTTGAACATGTACCACAACCTGATGAGAGAACCTATGGGAATGGGGATGGGTCAACCATCCATGCCTTATAACATGAAGATGGGTATGAACTTTTCAGGACCTACTGTTTCGATGCCACATTTCCCCCCAGTCAATGGACCCATTCAATTTCCCCAAGGCCAAGGCTTTCTACCTTATGATCCCAATAGTCTACCTTATCAAAATAATGTCATGATGAGACCTCCACATTCTGCCCCGGCTTCGAATGGTTCAGGTTACAGCTCGAACCAGTATCAGTCACCACAATCTAATGGGTTGCCTCAACAAAATAATAGTCCAGGCAACCAACAGAATTCTAATCCTATGAGCATTCCAAATAGTCAACCCGGTTCACAACAAATGCCACAGCAGTCTCAACAGCATGGTGTTCCCATCCAACATCATCAAATGGGACAAAATCCCTCTCAGCAGATGAACATGAACGTTTCTAGCCCGATGAATGTGCAAAATATGGCTCCTCCTGGACAAATACCTTATACTCAGGGAATGATGATGCAAAATCCACATGGACAGCAAATGAGTATACCTCAGGGCCATCAGTCGATGCCTATGTCACCTCCTCATATGTCAATGGCTCAAGGGTACGTGAGACTTTTTTTATTGTCATCATAATTGCAATGTTTTGAAAGATTAATGTAAGTGATTGTAATGCAAGCAGGGGTCATACACCACAACAATTCGGACCGCCGTCATCGCAAGGTTATCAACATCAGCAACAACCCCCCGCTAACACCCCGGCAATGTAAATAATCTTTATCTAAATGGTATAAAACACTTGTAGAAACTGTTAGAATAGATTCGAATCATAAATTCATAACTTTGCCCTCACGATCTGCAATTATGTTAATAATATGCAAAAATATAATCCCACGTACATAATTTCTAATTGAACGAAACTATATAGTTAAGCTGGCTTAATGCATGCGACTTCGATACAGACAGCCTGGAAGGATTTGTAATTTTGATGCATTGCGATTTTCAAACTGTATTTATGTACAATTTTTTGTCGGTGCTTTTTCAGCTCGATATTAGTGTCAAATTCAAGAAATATACACTCGTTGCGCTAAATTGTTGTGATTAGTTGGATATTAATTGGTATGTACGCATTCATGGCTCATATACATACAACACTAAGTCAATAATTCATAATCATAATTTTTAAACGAAAAAATATAATAAAATTCAGTCTTTCATGCTTAAATGCTTTCAAATACGGGAATGATACTTGCGATGGGTGAAAGTATTGCTATTTTGTGATGTGACTAGAAGCATACGAGATGAAACCGACCCAGCTGCATCTAAAGTCTCTACAGTCAAAGTTTGTCGAAAGACTATAAATGCTCCCAAAAAGGAGATCGTACAAGCACAGTACACTTCAACTAATTGTGATTGTACATGGCTAATCTGTGTTTGAATTTTGAAATAAAGTATACACATTGCATTGCCAGTTTTATTCTCGTGAAATGCGGTAACAAAAGTACATTATTTGGAGGAGTAATAAACTACTCGTTGGACCATATTGTATTACTTACGAGTGTTACGA
This sequence comes from Agrenia bidenticulata, assembly GCA_034694785.1. NCBI lineage: Eukaryota > Metazoa > Arthropoda > Collembola > Entomobryomorpha > Isotomidae > Agrenia > Agrenia bidenticulata. The sequence goes on from JAQFYM010002815.1 coordinate 14,550, forward strand.
GCTCAAAGCTTAGTACCTATCTCGTATGGCTTCAGACGAGACGATTTAGATTAGATACTCAATATACTGATTACTATGCAGGGAATTATTTTCCGTAAACGATTAGAAGTATTAGAACGGTTATCAGCCCACCAACGTCACTAAACAATCCCATTCACGAATAATCTACTCATATGCAAGCCTAAGCCTAAGCCACAAAATATTTGATAAAAACATAATAGCCGAATTTTTATAAATCTGCATGGTGGTGAGTGAAACAAAGGGTTAGTAAATGATATATTGCGATATGATTATTCATTAGCCAGGAGTTGTGTACATGATTACAGATGCTGAAGCCTGAAGGTGGAGACACGTCCAACATGATTTTTGCATTTAAATTTGCAGGCCTTGTTTCTGGCTACAAGTCTTTGCTTTGGCCACTATTAGAATATACTCTCGCCAATGTAAATGAGGAGGATTGATTTATGTATTTGGCCATGATTTAACCCTTTACCCTTCAACATTAATCCCACATCTTGCTCTTCTCTATTTCATTTCCAGACCCATTAAATCCCGGGAGAATTGACCCTTTCACTTGAGTTTAACAGGAAAGTAAAGTTGACCCTCTACACTCTAACTAACTACTCTAGTAGCCTGTCCTTCAGTTTCCCATCTTGTGCTCCTCATAAATATATTATTTATGCAAAATTGAAGGATGGCCTTTCCAATTTAATTAATATTTACTGAGGAATTAAACTTAACTGGTGTACAGGTGACTTGATTCTATTTCATTCTCCAGTCATTATATACTACACAGTGTTTTATTTATTTGCAAGAAACCAATAATTTATTTTACTGCAATAAATTGTCATTTGTAACCATCTACTTTGATAAAAGTCTTTTAATGTTTACATGTTTTGTTTTGAGTTGCCCATTGTAATGCATTGAATTTTTGTTGAAAATTATTTCAGATTGGCCTAGACCCAGACTCAGAAGTTTATTTTTATGAGGAAATAGACACGCGTTTAGAGTTTCGTGTTTTGGTGCAAGGAGCAGGGGAAGTTTGAACGTGGAAAAGTTTCATTGGAATCTGGAATTTTTTAATAATTCAAAATTTCCCATTAACAATTTTTTCGTTTCTCGATTTCAGTCAACTATAGAACTAATTAGAGTAATGCTATATAGTTCTAATCGAAACAAGGGTAAGTGGAGTTTGACTATTTGTGAATTAAATTACTGAAAGTTTGTTGATTGGAATTATTGAAAATTACAGTTGCTCAGGCTCAGAGTACTAAAAATGTATCCCGTATTTAAATTTGACTTTCAATTAATTCCATTGGTCGTTAATCTAAAATTAAATGTCCACTCTGTTTAAACTCTATTAGGGAACTAGTATCAGTTTTAAATAATTTCAGTTCATCCTTTGATTCAGTGTTAAATAGGTAATCTTTAGAGACTAAATACTACATTATAAGGGATTGATAAGCAGTTCGATATTTAAACAACCGTTTCTAGCTTTTCTTGATAAAAAATACTACGAGGTATTATATTGTGCAAGTATCTCTGACACTAATTTTTTTGAGACACAAATAACATCTCATGTGTATATCTATTACTTGAGCAGGTCCCAGAAGGACACGTTGAGCTCGGTCAAATCAAGAGTCCAGGACTGTACGTCAACCTCTATTTGCTGAACAGACACTGCTCTGAGGCGAGAAAGTCGTCCTAATTGGTTACCATGTCCAAAATTCCGTATGAACAGTAAGTACAAATATATATGCTGATTTTATATTATTTTTAGCCCGTTCGTTAGGGCTTATAGGATCACTGTTGTCTGTCCGTCCGTGTATAGGATAACTCCCAAAAGAGTTAATCTGGTCACGAAATTTTACACACTGTTTGTTATTAGGATTTAAGTTCGAAGATGGGCCATATTGGTAAAAAAAAAAAAAAAGACTAAATGACCTAAATGTAAACATGGGTTTAAAGCTACAAAACTTTGCAAACACGAACTTTAGATAATATAATGTGCTAATAGTTGAATACGGGATTCATAAACCAAATAAATTACCCGTGGAGGTCAATCATAAGGGGTTTTCTAAACATGCACCTACAGTTCTAAAATTTGGCATGCATTTACCTGATGTCAAAATATTAGGTACTACGACATATTTTTTAATTCCAATGAAAGAAATTACTCGTGAGGGTCAATAATAGGGGGTTTTATTTCATTTTAATTATTAAATCACTGAATCCCCAAAATTCACAAAATTGATCTTTGAATGATTTTGTGCAAACGAATGGGCCTTTTGTAGCTGCTTGGAATACTTATGAGTATGGATATCCTGTACTTTAATTTTAATTCAAAACTGGATTGGGAGTTTGGAAGGTTTATGAAAACCATTATTTGACCTTCGGACTGACTCCAACGTTCAAGTTCAAATGATATCTATTTTCTATGGAAGACTTCTAGTAAGATCAGTGAATTTGTTTGAAACGGTTGTCGTACGAAAACATCAAATTGGAACATTTTCTGTCAATTCAACAGCCTCTTTAAATACAGGTATTTTAAAAGAAACGTTGAATTTTCAATTTCCCTTCTAATACATTCGAAGATCCCAACATCTATCAGACAACTGCTTCAAGTCATAATTCCATACTAGGTAGAATAAACCTAGGGCAATTAGGATTTCCTTAGGGAAGGGGAAATTAGGGATTAGTTGAGTAGTTTGGGTGGGCACCAAAACTACTCAACTATTTTTGTGATTTTGTTAAACAAAAAAACAAGTACATGAAATGTAAAGGAATGCCGTAATGAGCCTATTGTCGAAGTTGGTAGTTCAAAATTCGTCTTTGTATATGATAACTCTCAACTGTTGACGGCATAGCATATGTATTCCGTCATTCCATTTGCATTCCACGGTCAGTTAGTCTGAATTATGGGAATCCGAAGTCCTTAAAATGACCACTTCTGTGGAATTAATTTGTTGGTAGAATTAACAGATCCAGACTACTTAGTCATTTCCAGGTTATGCTTTTTGTAGATATTTCTAGAATTCAAACTAATCTTTGTTGGTTCTTGGGTTAATTTACTTACAGAGTAACATGTGAGAAAGATTAGTTTGCTCTTATCCTATCTTAGAAGCTCATATTCTGTTTATCTGTAGCGTAGGGTCGTGTCAATTTGTCCAGAGTCGTTTGCACTCTCATCTTCTAAACCATGTTGTTACTCATAAGAAGATGCAGAATATGATGTGTCATATAATTAGGTGTTTTATTTTGATCGGCTTAAAATCATACTTTGTCTGAAAATGTCTGATAATCTGTCATATGTTACTTAAGATTAGGGGCTATAGGTCTTTCGTCACAAATAATAGAAGATTTAAAGAGATTAGTTATCATCAAATATTTCATAAGCTTTGGTAACATACTCAAATAATTAAAAATTACCAAGGTTGGTTCGGGTGAAATTATTTTCTCAACTACGAGCATAACGAATTAGCACCGGAAAGAGGTTGGAGTGCAAAGGGTTCAAATTTCAAAACTCTGTATCTGTACACTAATCCCTCATGACGAACTTACTGGGTTGCTAAAGATAAGTTACAGTTTAACGTGCTTTGGCCGAGAGTATAGGAATCGTCCAATCTGTAAAATTAAATTGGGAATGTAGTGGTGCCTATGAACCTACTTTTCTTTTGCGCTCGAGACCTCAAGTTAGATCGGTGATCGGGGTGCAAAGTCAATAAAGTTAGTATTAGAAAAGTATGTATCATTCATAATTCCTTCCAGCCATCTGCACTGCCACTAACTAAGTCCTCCCTCGTAGATAAGCTCTCAAAATGTTTACCCTTCTATTGACTCGTGTGATTAAAGCCTGTCAGTTTAAGCATGTTTTTTCATCCATTCGATATGTGTATCATGAGCGGTGGATTATTATAATATAGACTCATCCTCCCTTACTTTATAATTATATATCCTTAGCAGCACCAATACTTTTGTCACATTTATTTGACAGACCATTGCTTGTGGAAGTTCCTTGGTTTTATCAAATCTAATTATTGAATATCCTACAAGCCTTCAATTACTCGTTTCAAGCCCAAAGTTACTCAAATTCCGTTTGTTGATTGTTGTTCGTCAAATTAGTGCACTGATAGGAGGGTGAAAATATAATTGTTTACCCTATAACCGAATCTTATCTGAAATATAAGTCACTTATAGTATTGAACTTGTTTTTACAAATTTGAGTTGTCGAATGAGAATAGATGGTTGAAAAATAAATCCAAGCCACAGATACTATTCCATCCATTAAGAACCTAGCTCTAGTTATCTATTGTATTTGTGATAATTCAGTTTACACTTTACGCTCTGAATAATTATTATCCACTTAAAGAGTGCCTTTGGATAATGAATATCTTGCTCCAGTGATTTTAATTTTTACTGGAGTTATGAAGCTTTGAAGGAAGTTCGAGTGCTAATTAATAGCAAGTTAAACTAATAAGCTCCTACCTCGAAAGACTAAGCAAAGAAGTGGGGGGCTCTGTTACTAGAGTGTAATTATACAAATTGGAAGAGCAGAAGCGAAGAAAACAGTGTTAGACATACACGTTACGAAGCTAAATAGCGACCTTTATTTACGTAGACGAGAGATAGGATGACTCGGATGAGAGAAGAACGACGTCCATTGTAAGAGTTTATGCACGGCTTTTCAGCAACAATTAACAGTTTACTCATCTTTGTTCATTTAGTTGGGCTAATGAAGTCGGAGCAAGTTTTGTTTTCGTATTTATAGTTTCTGTGTGTCATCAGAGGGCTGGGATGAGAGAAAGTTTTTTCCTACTCCCCTACGTTAGTAGCAGTAAAAGTTTTACAGCTTCAAAGTAACTAAAAGTTGAAACTAGGGAGTCTTGTTATAGGCTTAATTTATAATTCTCTTCTTTATGGTGAAAGTTACTTTGGGTATCACATTACACGTTCATCATTCCCTAAATAATTGTAGGCTTAAAGATTTACGTTTAGCTGATCTAAAACTAAAGCAGTATCTTTATGTCGGGTATAATTCCAAATCCATCAGATCCTGTGAGGTAAACTGTAATTTTTGTCACGTAGAATTTAGAATGCATTGATTGACGTGTAGCAATTATTTGTTTTGAATCAAGCGTTACAAATTGATAAGAGTAAAAAAAAAGTAACATCAGTCGGTGTATCCCCTTTGCTTTTACAACTAAACTGGTTTGAACACTAGACTAAAAGATAAGCAGAATGTTATATGAAATGAATTAATGTTCTGAATATTGTGGAGTTTGTTAATGATAGTCCTGGGATGTGGAGGGAGAAGATATTTTATGCAGGACTGCATGCGTGGTATTCTAATCGCGTTTTGGCTTGTCTATCACAAACTATCGCAATGGATGCTGGAGATATTTAATAATGGATCGTTACTCTATTTAATTGAGGCTTTTATTCGGTCTTTATTTACCTCAACTCCCCTGATTGATTTTTTAATTTCATTTATGAAATGGTATTGTTTAATAGTCTTGATGGGAATGAATTGTTTTCTGCAGTTAATTACATGCTTTGATTCTATTATTTCTATTGTGTGTGTGTTTTTAGTAAATTGGAATAAGATTCAGGCTTATATTAGTGATGCAGTGCTTTGAAATATTTTGTATTGAATTTGGATTTGTTGAGCTCTGTTATTATCTGTATAAGTTGATTAAACGATCCAGTACAGTCTGTCGCCGTCTGTGTCCGATTAATAGTTCGGGTCTTGTCTTTTGAACTTGGGAAATTCTAGGCTCATCTGAAATCTGAAATTGAATTTCAATCTAGAAAATATTGCTTGTTCTTAGTTTTATTTAATGTTAACCTTCAAATAGTTCATTCAATATGAATTTGCATATAGTGTTTGTAGCCGACGTAGTGCTAAGATTTCGATTAAAAAAGGCTGGCCATTGGCATGCACATAGTTGATAGTACAGCATTAAAATCAGTGGAATTAAGTAGGAATTTAATCTTCCAGATAATGTCGTAACGATATTTGTTTTTAATTAGTTTTATTGTTACAACTTTGCAGATTGACGGATTCCGGAAATGTCAGAATGTATGGAGATGGTCCACCAGTTGTTGCAATAACAGGAGAGCATACTATTGGAGGATGCGAATGTTCGAAAAATATTCCAAGCGGTTGTTCAAATTGTAGGGTCTTCCCTAACAGTTCTAACGCCTTGTCTATAGTGATTCAAGGTGAGTCCAAGGTTTAAAGTGTGTAAACGTTCTCAGTTCTCACCCACAATTTATGTGTATTCAAAATAAGCAATCAATTCTATTTGTCCTTGATGTGTGGAATGCATGGGACAAGGAGACTCGGAAAATATGTACTCGTGGTAAATATGTACCCGGAAAATATGTACCGATGAATATCATTCCTACAATGTCGCTGGTTATTTGGTACACACAAATTTTATAGTTTTTTAATACATTTGGTAAACTTTAATTTAGTTTTGGCTTAAGTTGGTAATTGATACGTAAATAAGCTAGTTAGTTTTGTTACCTTAAATTCGGCTTGGGTTGGTTAGGTTAGATTCTTAACCAAATTGGAGAACCCTCAAAACATAATCTGTGTTAAGAGATCTACCAAAAACTAATAATTGTTGCCAGAGTTTTCATCGAGGTTCGATGTCGAATCGAATAGTATTCTATTGTAGTTATAATTCGTAACAAATTTTGACTGTTGTAAAAAAATAAAATTAATTTTGGGCCAGCATATTCATCGGTACATATTTACGACCGGGACATATTTTCTGTGTACATATTTACACAAACCCGGGACAAGGGGTGTCCGGTCGATATCACTAAAACGAATATCCATAAAGGTAATAGCCATAAGTTATATTCCATAAAAAAAATTAT
>JAQFYM010002816.1:0-21434 GCA_034694785.1 Agrenia bidenticulata
AGCACGCAAAAACTGCATGTAGATTCCTTTTACTTTCAAATTGCAAACTGCATTATCATCTTAAAAAAATATTAATGTAAGAATTTCAAGCCTTTTGGCGAAAAACTATACCGGATCAAATACTTATTTATAAATTTTTCGTTTTTAAATAACGCGATCCTGCTGATTTTGCCCGTAAATTAACTTAAATAAGGTGGTATCCTAGTGCAAGACAATTATTTGCAACATTAAACTTCGATGAATTCTGGGATTACATGACCAAAAAAATAGTATCTGCAGTGACATACATTACAAAGAAAAACAATGCTTACAGACAACATATTTGTGCGAGTCGGCATTCAATAATATAAACAATTCAAAAAAAAAGTCGCAAATGTCTAGAAATAAAACTGAGAATAAGACCGACAAAACGGTTACTTGATTACCTTACTATTTTAAAGGAGAATTTTTATACTAACCAATTGTTAATCATGTTTTGGGTCTCCTTAACTTAGTTGTTACTTTTTTGATCCCCTAAAATAGAAATCTTAGACATCAGAAATACTTAATTATACGAAAATTATCTCTTTTTGACTCCAATGACGGTCTGGTAACAAAAATAAGGATACCTATAAATACATAATATTCATATCCAACACATATTGAACCAAAAAAACCGGTTGTTATACTCAAAGCAATCAATGCGGGTAAAAATACAGTAAGAAAGGCATCTGAAGCATTAAACAAAACAAAATGGATTTGTTGTAAGCACATTCTTAATAAAAAATTTTTATATACGCAAAATAAGGAAAACATATATATTGAATGGTTAAAATTTTTTTATAATTTTAACCACAATTTAAAAATTTTTTAAGATTTTTATTTTTTTTTCTTCTACAATTATTTTGTTTTTTTTGTTTTTTTGTCTTGTAGTTTCGGTTTCATTGTATTCCATCCTACTTTGAGGTACCAGAATCGTCATCGGATACCAAAATATATTAGTACCACAGGTCATTAAAGTGAACATGGTATTATATTCTTGAAAGAGTAAATATAAGAAAAAAAAAATTACGAACAATACAGGGTAAAATCTTACATCAGTTTTTATAATAAAAAGAAAATATGGTCTACAAAGTATGAAAAAATGTTCTAATTGACATTTTTTTGTGCTTTTGCATGTATTTTTATTTGGTTTTTGTCTTTAAAATATTAAAAAGTATTTAAAAAAGAAAAGCGATTGATTTAAAATTTTAGTTAATCCGAAAGAATAGTTAAGACAATGTTATTTATTCATATCCCATATAATAGTAAAAAATATAATAAAAGACACTGTTGCTGATTTACAGTTCAATATTCTTCTTCTTTTATTTTTATGTAATTACGATTAAAATCGTAAATACATGCAAATCAGAAAGGTAACAATATTAAACTTTAACATAGCAACGATACTTTTGATTTTTTTGTTGTCACTATTTAACGGTTTAACACAATAAAATATTTTCCTAACTATTCTTATAGATTAAGGCAAAGCTGCGCAAAATGTCATTCCTTCTTTAGTTACTAATGAATGTAATAATTATCCCTTAATTCAGAATATATACCAACGGCACATAACTCACAAATCTAACGCAAGAGGAATGCGTATAGCTGCAATTGCGCACTCAATCTATCCTTTAACGTATAAAAATTCAAAAAAAAACGAATTACAAATACAAAAACAATTTGACAAAGGATCTTAAAATATAAAAAAATAAAAGCAAAAGAATAAAGCCACAAAAAACTAGATTTATGTCCAGATATTAATTATACTACCTATTGGTTGTTTCTTCATATGTTTTTTTATATATTTTGTATTTCCCTCCACGCGTCAAATCATATTATATGACCCCTAGTAAAGTGAATACTACAGTTTGAAAACGGAAATTTTATTTTTACAAAATGTATGTTCAATATATGTTATTTTATGGCTTTATATTTTTTTTGACCAAAAAATATCACATTTTCGTAAAAAATATACTGAAATCCCAAAAGTTTTCGTGTTGTTTGCAGAATTTATGTTTTGATAGCCCAAAAAATCCTAGAAAAAAAGATAAATCCCAGAAAAAGTTGATTTTATAAAATTGTTTCGTAAATATCTGTGAAATCCCAGAAAAAAATTAACGGAACAAAAATGGGCTAATATCTGCCAAAAACCAGAAAATAAATATATGAGCTAATTAAATAAATTGTATACAAATTGAGGTAAACAACTAAAATTAATTGCATATTTTACATTTCGTATATCAAACATATTCAATATTGTATAATACACATAAAGAGAATTTTTTAATGTCACAATAATTAAAAAAATACGATTTAATACAACTCATTCACAACGAAATTCCAGTGGAAAACAAAAAAAAGAAAAACCCAAAGAGTACAGAGAACAATATGAAAAGCTTGTTGAAACAGTTCAAACCTACTTGCGATAAGTCACAGCTAATGATTAAAAAATACTCATTTTGTTTTTGCATGTACTCAGAAACAAACAAAGAAGAATGAGCATATTCACGAATTGATGAATATAGTATTATGCAAAACCGTGGGACCAAACACTAACGAATTCATACGTATGACTGATAGAAAGATGATGTCACAAACAATATTATAAAAAATTTAGAAGGGAATGATGTAGAATATTCAGGCAAAGAATGATACAGACAATTTAAATATAATGCGTACAAAAGATAATACATATTATACTACGTCGCGGATCTGTAACTATGCTTTGGATAGATATTTATAGCCATGTAATAGTGTCGAATAGAGGCAGTGTAAAACGGATGAATATTCATATGGCAAAAAGTACGATGTAAAAGGTTGTGAAAATAATCGAATATTCCAAAACACTGTAACCATAAAAGTAGACAAACATATTTTACATCAAAAGACAGCGGTAGTATTGTAAACTGCAAATAAAATATAGAAAACAATGATAACAACACTAAATAATATATTGAGGAAAAATACCAAAAAAATGTAGTTGAAAATACATATAAGTACGTACAATATGGAGGACCCATCGTGTAAAGAGGGTTTTTAAACAGACACTCATAGCTTGGTTTTTTATATAAGATATAAACTTGAAAAAAATAACCAAAAAGCTCACAAAGAAACAATATACAACTTACAAATATTAATTTTTATATGCAATCATAAACTAATAGCACAGCCAAGTAATACACAGATAATTGTGGTTGGAATAGTACCGGAAAAATTATATAAGGAAACGTAAATATATAAAAACAAGTATGAAGATATTATAAAATAAAAGACAAAAGATCTAACAGCAAAGCAACAAGACCTTATGACAATAGTGAAAGGCCACGTTCATTAATACAATATGTGTAAAAAGATGATTAACAATTACGAGATCAGAAACGATGTAAGAAAGGCCCACTACAGTCACAACATGTTACGAAAAGAAAAAAGCAATGCAATATTACGAAATATCACCTAGAAAAAAAAACGTTAAAAAATACAAAATACTTAGAGATCAACATAGAAGTTATATAGCTGATTTGGGCCGTGTAAACACTTTTAAAAAGATAAGTTTAGGATCTTATGTACAGGAAAATAAAAATTATGATCTGATCAAATCACAAACATTATATTAACCGTATTTAAATATAGTGGAGGATAATTAAACAGCCGTCGAGAATTTAAATCCCGCTTTAAAAGATTTTTAAATAAGTCTTAAAAAAAACTTAGACACAACGCCCAATATAGGAAAACCGATACAAATACATGTGAATTATGTACGGCGCTAATGTGTTCGTGGATAGGAAATTTTGCGTCCAAAAAAGTGGCATTAAATAGTACAAAACGTATCAAGAAGCATTTCAACTGAATGGTATAAATGTTCAACTCGTAAAATCTTATCATGCATCGCAGTCCTTAAATTATGTACAAGTACATACTATGATGAAACTAAAAGGATTATTTCTAAAAGGAACACATAAGAATGCAATGATACTGAACAGAATGGAAGTTCGAAAAGTGAAGTGACATCAATATATGACGGGGGCATACAAAAACACAATTTTATTTTATACATAAAAACTCCAAAAAAAAATAATTGAGTTTACTGAAAAAAGAATAATGTAAATATGTATGATCATCGTACGTAAAACATTTTGTGTGTCGTTAACGCAAAAATATTACAAAAGTTATGCCAAAAATGAATACTTAAGGGTGATAATTGTACAGTTTACTTTGGGATGAATATACCGTTGCCAAGAATTCTTTTATCAAGCAAAAGTATTTTTTATAACTGTGTTAAGTTGGCAATTTACGTGTAGACGCAACAAATAAGCTTTTGTATAAAAACTTGCCTAGTGAAGATATGAAATATACTGACAATGATGAACATTTTTATTTACTTGCATAAATCGTGTTGCATGATTAAGCATTTGAATCTTTTAAATTGTTTGTTGATAAGATTTTTGATACTGCGAAACAGTTAAAAAAGAACTTTACTCCGAACTGTACTATAATCCGATTCTGCTTCATCTCTAGCTCATGTAGCAGAATATATACAAACAATAACAGACAATTTTTTTTTTTGCTGGTACCACACTAAAAGAAACATTATAAATTTGCTAGTAAAGAAAAATGATAATATTTAGAAAATGTTTAAAAAGTATAATGATACTCTTAAGTTAGCGGACAGGTTATTTACTGTAAAAAAGAGTGTTTTCTGTACGAGACTAAATATAATAACTAATCGGAATTTGACTACGTAGCACCTAGTTTTAAAAAAAAAATATTTTATAAGCAATTCATCATGGTAAAAAATTGTTTAAAAGTTGTCAATATTGACAAATGCTGCTTTAAAATGTTTCAATATGATTTTTCGGAATAAGTTTGGGCACTATGAAAAACTGCATTTATTTCAGTTTATGAAAGACAAAAACGTTGTCACCGATCTTGAAACGCTATATGAAAGCAATTTAGCTTAAGTTTTTAAACCGCATTAACAATGCGGCATTACAGAAATCCAGGGAATTTAATTACAAATAAATAATAGAAATTCGCTTTTAGAAAAATTCTTAATTCGTAAAAATACAAAAAGATACTGTTTTAAAATGCTTAAATAAATATCTAAATGCTTGCAATTACAAAAAATACACATTTTTGTAAAAACCAGACAATACTAACAACTAAAGTATTCTTTATGCATTCAATGCTACAAATTCTTATAAAGAAAACGATTGTACAATTAGCAATTATCTACAAAACAACATTATGCTGTCATGTTTTTTGTTTTGTAATAGAGAAAAGATGCGAACATCTAGTAAATCTCACCTTAATTGGGGAAAGAAAGAAAAAGGGGTAGACCAAAACTTAATAAGCCTAAAAAATGCATGTACGAAAGAAACAAAATAACATTTAGGAGTATATCATAACAGCACTAAATTGTTTTTTCCTTTTTTTTACTTGGAATAGTCATTTTGTATTTGTTATAAGTTAAAATTATATTTTTCAGTTATCAACTTACGTTTTTTTAAAATCACGATTACATATTACAGCACTTGTATTTTAGTAATCAAATGCTCTAGAACGTTTAACGTTAGGTTTTTTCGGAAGCAAAAAAAGCTTCTTTAAAAAATGAACTTATTTAAAGTTTTCTGTAAAGTTATACGCCGGATAAGTGCCAAATCTACAAGATATAAACGGTTACACATCATGCTATGTTGCGATTGTAGTGTTGCGTATTTCCATAAAAACAGATGTTTAATAGATTAATATTTTTCAAAAAATAAAATTTCAAAATGCATTAATGTTGTTTCCTCTGATACAAAAAACTACGGAACTCTGTGTTTAAACTGCGTATGTTAATCTGTTCGTACCTTATTACGCATTTGCAGGCAATCAATTTATACATAAAAAATATTTATACAATAAAACAAAATTCCCTTGAAGTTTGTATGCTAAGAAATCGATTTCGCCTGCGTTATTTATAGCAAACCACACATTAGAATTTCTTCATTTTGCATGTTTGTGTATTCACATACAAACATTTTATATAAAGGACAATATTTATATAAAAATAAAAATTTAGAAATTTTTTTGGTATTACTCGGATGATAAGCTCGCCGGAACTCTTTTTCGAAACCTCATCTTAAAATTGTTATAGATCTACACAGTGCTGAGTTGCAAACAAGTTGGTTATTTTTAGAATTTTTTTTTTAAAATAAAAAAAAAATAGTAAGAGTGTAAAAATCTCGAATTGTCTGTCGCTTTTTGCTATACACTGATTTTTGTTTTCTATTTTTGATATAAGCATTTGCATTGAACCTATTTATATTTAGAAAAATATTTTTTTTCAAAAAAAAATAAAATTTTTTAAAGGTTTTACTAAGATTAGTAAAAAAATCAAATTTTGTTATACGACAGTTTCATACCATGTTTTGTTTTTATGTGAGAAGTATTTGCATACCACTAAAAACCATATAAAAAAATATTGTTTTGTAACGGTGTAAAAAGATAGAGAATTTGCCAGACCCGCTTTACAAAAAGTATTGAACTTTAAATTGTATTTTTCTTATAAGCAGTTGCATGTTAACAATTTATATATACAAAAATATATTTTTTTTTAACAATAAAATATTTTTTAAGATATTACAAAGGATAATGACAGCCCCTGGTAATCTCTTGCTGATGTCTAGTTTCTAGCATTATGACATTATGGAGTGTTTGTTTTTGCAAATAATTATATTTATAAAAATCGTTTTATTTTAAAAATAAAATAAAATATTTTTTGCCGGTTTTACTAAGATGGGAAATTTGCCTGACACTTTTTGCTAACAGCATTTTTATTTTATTTGTGTTTGTAATAGAATTATTGATTTACTAGATTATATAAACAAAAATACTTTTTTTTGCAAATAAAATGAAAGGTGCTTTTTTAAGGTTGTAATAAGATGCTTAATCACCTGTGAACATTTTGCAAACAACACAATCTCATATTCAAATTTTTTTTTGTTATAGCTAATTTGGCTATACACATTTTAAAGCATCAAAAACCTTATGTTTTAATAAAAAATAGATTTTAAAAGGTTTTGCCTAGATGACAACTTTGCCTGATACATTGACAGCTAGCATTATATTTGTAAATTTTTAAATAGTATAAGAATTTGCATACAACTGTCGTTTGTGTTAAAAATACTATTTTTAAAAAAAATGAATTTTTTTAAGGTTGTACGTATATGGTGAATTTTCCCATACTCTTAGAAACAGATTTTACATTTGAAATGTATATAGGTTACAGAATACGCATTTTTGCAATTTAGATAATGAAAAATATTTTTTTTAAAATAAAATAAAATATTTTTTAAGGTAGTACAAAAGATAAAAAAATCGCCCATAAACTTCTTTTGATTTCAAAAACTTTTATTTCTCTTAAGCTGGATTCTTTTGTATTTAAACAATTTAAATATAGACATTATTTTTTTTCAAAATAAAATAAAAATTCCTTTAAGTCTTTTACATGAGATATTGAATACGCTCAGTTTTTTGTTAAACAGCACGCAAAAAACATTTATGTCGTATTTGTAAATTTTGCATTTGCATTAAAACATTTTATACATAATAAAATACTTTTTTTAAAAAAATAGGGTAATTTTTTGAGGTTGTAATAAACAAGTAAAACCGCTTCAAACTTGTATCACGTAATGTATTACGATTTTGCGACTTTTTACGTGCGATTTTGCAAATAAACATGTTATATTATGTTTTTTTTTTTTATATAAAATAATCTTTTAAAAGGTTTCGCTTAGATAATTTATATGCTCGAAAACGCTTTGCAACCAGTGATATACGTATTGTGTATTTTTTATTTTAATATTAGCATTAAACCAATTTACATATACAAAAATTCTTTTTTTATAATAAAATGAAATAGATTTTAAAAGGTTTCTTTACGATAAAACAATCGCCGACACTATTTGCACATACAAAATTGATCTATTGGTGTATATTTGCTGTTTTTTACATTGAAACCATTGCACATAGAAATTTTTTTTTTTTAAAATAAAATAATTTTTTTAAGGTTGTAAAAAGAAAATATATTTAGTCATTAATTACAATACACGACGTCAACATATGTCACCCATTATGTCGCGTGCATTTTTTTGTAAACTGCTTAATTATATAAAAGTATTTTTTTTTTAAATAAAACAAAATAAAATAATTTTTTTAAGGATTATTTATGATCGTGAATTTGCGCACACTTTTTTTGCACCTCGGAATTTTTCTATGGTTGGAATTTGCGTTCTGCTTTTGCAATTTAACATTTTAGTGATAGGAAACATTTTTGTTTTTAAATCATAAAATCTATTTTTTTAGGTTGTAATATAAAAATAAATCCGCTTGACACTCATTCTAACACACTCTACAAACTATGTTTTGTATTTATGTGCACAGTGTTTTCTTTATAAGTTTTTTTGTAATAAAAATAAAACAATTTTTTAAGGTTTTACTAAGATGATGAAACCGCCCGACATCCTTTCACAACACTTTTGTACTTTATGTCTGTTTTTATACGCAGAATTTACGTTTTTATTTTTTTTTTATAGAATTTTTTTTTCTAGTTAAAAATAAACTGTTTTTCTAAAGGTACCACATGAAAAAATACTTTTGCCCTGCGCTCAAATGCCAATTTTAGTACTTCTTTTGCAAAACTCTTTGTTACGTTTATTTGTATCATAACAATATATATAAATATGCAACACAAAATCGAAACTAAAGTTACTAACGGTTTACACTAAGGTCTTCATTTTATTGAGTTGTTTCAAAGCACGAAAAAATCAGATACAAGCCGTGCATTTGCGTTCACCTTTTTAGTAATATAAAAATAATTTTTTAAAAATTTAAGAAATCATTTATTTAAGGTTGTAATAAGGTGGTAGAGTCACCTTTTTTTATGCACAAAAAAAATTATACTGTGTGATATACAACGCAATTTTTCTGCAAATTAACATTTTTCAAAGAAAATTTAATCTGCAAAAAAACTAAAATAATTTTTTAAGGTTTGACACAGAAGATACATTGCCCGCCACTCTTTAAACAACACCTTTAAACTATTTTTTGTACAGAAGTTATATTTTTTTGCAGTTGACTACTTTATATGTAGAAAAATATTTGTTTTCTTACAAAAAAAATAGATTTGAATTGTTTACTAAGATTAAGAATTTGCCTAACAATCTAGCACGACATCCGTACGAATTGTATTAATTTAAAAATTTTTTTGGGTCTGCATTTACACACTTTGTATTGTGAAAAATATATTTTACTACAAAGAACTAAATAATTTTTTCAAGGTCGTACGTAAGATAATATATATGCCGGTACTTTTTACAATGAAAACTTTGCTTTTTTGTTATCATATAAATTTCGTACTTTTTTATACATACAATGTACAAATAAACAATTATTTTTTTTAAAAATAAAATAAAATAAAAACTCTTTGAATGGTTTACGTAAAATAGTGATGTCATTGTGTTTGTTAATAATACTAGCATTCCTTGTGAAGTTATATTTGTGCATTTGCATGTAAAAAATTTATAATATAAAGATGTTTTTTTTTTTAGTTTTACTATATGATAGCATATATGCTAGGTGCTTTTTTGCGAGAAAACAAGTATATATAGTCAGGGGCGTAACCAGGATTGTTTTTTATGGGCAAAAAAAAAATGAGCTAAAACAACAAAAAAAAAACATTTTTTTTTATGAAAAAATTCTAAAGAAATTTATAAAATACAAATTTTTAAAAAGTATGATTTTCGCAAGTTTTATACGCCCAAAAAAAAAGAACCCCCCCTTAAATCACGCGTGAGTTTTTCTAGGGGGGGGGCATTTCCCCCCTTTGCCCCCCATTGATTACGCCACTGTATATAGTCAATACAGTCATAATGGCATTTGCATTTTAACATTATATAAAAAGAAAAAAATAAGAAAAACAAAAGCAATTTGTTAAGGTTGTATAAGATGGCGAATTTTCCTGTTTTTCATTGCACATTACTAACATACTGCACTTTATTTTTGCGTATCCATTCGGATTTTAATAATTTATTTAAATAAAAAATATATATTAGCTTGGAACTTGTATTAGAGGTGATAATTTTGGTGGGTTTTGTATTTACATAATATCTTAAAAAATTGTTAAGTATTTTTTTCTTGCTGCTTCGCTTTAAAACTGCTAGTTAATGAGAAGTTTGCTTTTCGAAATATAATAATGTTATTCTAGTACGAACAATAACAACGAAATGTTAGACCTGCAAAACTGTCTCTTAATACATTAAGTTATGTTACATATTGGATTTTGTGTATTTCCAGGCTACAAATTCATATAAATAAAATATTTTTTAAAAAAGTAAAATCATTTCGTTATTCTAAGGATAACCGCTAAGATGGTAAAATAGCATAAAGTTAGTTGCAAGGTCACACGATACTAGGATTTATAATTTATGAATAAAGTCACTTGCATTCAATTAATTTTTATAAAGAAAAGGATTTTTTAAAGCAATAAAAAAAAATGTTGCAAAGATTAAAAGCTACGATGATAAAGTTACATATTTATCTTTGTGAATTATATTTTACTTTTTTTGTGTTTATTTTTTTGTTGCTTTTGCGTACAATTTTTTTTAGATAGTTTTTTAAAGCAAAATATTTTTTTAAGAGTGTACAAAAGATGGTGAAGACGCCCGTTTTGTTTCTGATACACGCAATTATACTATTTGTAGTTTTCAAGTTTGGTGCATTACCATTTAAACAATTTATATTGCAGAAAAATATTTTTTTTTTTATAAAAAAAAAATTCTTTAAAGGTTATACGCACCAAAAAACAATCTCGTCGTACAATTTTAGTAACAAAAATATATTAACTGTAAAGTTGTATGCTTTTGCAGTAAAATAGTTACTTACCGAAACCATTTTATTGAAAATAAACAATATTTTTTATTTTTGGTAAATTTGTGTACAAAGATAGTGAGTTACTTAGGAAATATGAGCAAAACTTATAAACTTTGCTTGTATTTGTCAACCAGATTTTAGAAATTATATAAAAACAATTTGATAGTAGAAAAATTAATTTTAGAAAAAAAAATGTGAAAGCCTCTTTAGAGTGATTACCTATTTTAAAGTATGAAACATATATATGCGTTGAAAAGAATTTTTTGATTGTAACCGTATGATGTTTAGTAAACGCACAGAAAAAAGTTTTAGTTTTTAACTATATTTCTGCAAAAAAGTAATTAATTTGCAAAATTAATACATTTAAGAATTAATAATAATACAACTTTAAGCGATTAAGTCAAAAAATGATCTTCCATTACTATAATACAGCCATAAAAAAAATGAATATTACTTTTTTTATAGATGATATATTTCGAAAAAATAACAATTAAATTTAAAAAGAGTTTTACTTAAATAGACGGTATAACTGTGCAAAAGTTAATGATTATACGTAAAATTTCAAATTTTTCTGATTAGACTTTTGCCAAGAAAAAAAATTTTCCCATTAATCTAAGATGCAAAAAAACCTAATTTTTGGGAAATTACACAAAAATGCTTATATATTTATTGCTGTGATTGGCATCTGCTTGTTCTTTGTTTTAATGTGGCAAATTTTATAATAAATATATTACCTAGTTAACGTCGACAAATCTACATTTTTAAATTTGCTTTTATCATCGTATATTTCTGATCATCGAAAAAATCTAGTTTGCTATAAATATGCTTTTGACGTGTTTCAGTATAAGCAAAGAAAAATTTGCGTTTTTTTGCCAGAAAATATATTTTACAAATGTGTAATAAACTTACACAACAGTTTTTATAAACAATTTTTCTATAGAAACAAGCATATTTCAGCCATCAAAATTAAATCGCCAAAATTAATTTTATTATGTAATGTGTGTTTTATTACTCAATGCATTAATAATAATATATGTTAAATTCTAATAAGGTTCTTTCACTTTTTTCCTTTTAAATAGTCATTTTATATATCAGATTTTATTATCTCTGCCTATTTAATTTGCAAGTTTGACGCATTCGTTGACTTATACAAGATAGGTATAACTCATAAACAGCAAAAAAATAAAGAGGTTTAATCGAATGATACTTGATACGTGAACCAGAACCTTTTTTCTGTTCAAGATAACATCTGAATATCACAAAAAAGTAAAGTATGCTGCACCGTGTTACAAGACATTTTTTTTACATTTGCATCGAAAAAAAGTTTGATAACATTAATCACAAAAAATGCGTGTTTTTTTCTAATATAACCATATTTACTTATGTTAAAAGATACAAAGTATAGAATTTATATGCAAACTAGATAATAATCTTTATTTTGAAGGTCCATGTTTTGTGTATATACTTAGCATGTTTGCCAAACAAAATACTGATTTTTTTATAGAAGGTTCTATATATATATTCTGTATACAAAAATGCAATAAAAGAAATTTTATCTAAACTTGCTTTTCCTATATTTTTTTCTATTTCACTTTACAGTTACTTTTACTTTTATGTTTTTTGTTTGGTATTACCTATAGTCGAATTTTTAACAAAAAAGTTTTCGACTTTTTAAAGCCCTTTCTCGGCGCCTAAGACGCTTTTTTTATATCCCGCCTTTTGCGTATATGGCTTTTTAGAATAACGACAGTTGACGTTTTTGTAAAAATTTTTTAACATTCTGATGCATATAATATATTGTTTTACAAATAAATAAAAAAATGAGCAAAAAAAATACTATTAATGATAAAAAAGTTACGGTGAATCTCTGACGCCAAACAAGATTATTGCGTTTATATTTTCGAGAGCATATTTCGGAATCAAAAATTTATATCAAATATAATAGGAGTGTTTTTGTTTTTGCAATATTGCATACCTTATTTACATCCTTTTATCTGTGTACTGTAAACAAAAACGCCAAAAAATGTATTTTGTTATTCTTATATTATTTTTTTAATCACATTAAAAGGCACAAACTATATCTATGTCACCAGGATAAAATATAAAAAACAACAAATTCAATATTAATTTTAATTGCTTTTTTTATAAAGAGGCAGTATAATATTGCTTTTAAAAAAAAATGTTTTGAATTTAATAAGTTATAAGAATACAAAAAAAGTAAAAAACGAGCAATACGTAGGTGTTAGTGTTTAAAAACGACAAAAGTATGTATTAAGCGATAAAAAACATGGTTTAAAACGAGGCAAGTTATTGTTGTTGTAAACAGCATTTTGCATGTATTTTTTTTGTAACGAATCGTGTCTTTGCATTATGGTTTCTCGTTTCTAACTTGCCAAAAAATAGTTTTTCTATACCGTCCAAAAAATCGGAAATTTCGGTGAACAAAAGGATCCTGTAGACCCAGAATTATATGGACAACCAAATGAACACCAGATGACAAAATATATATACAAGCAAAGTATAGGTTTGTTCTTTTAATTACAAAATACGTTTTTTTAAGTTGTCTTTACATAGTATGTGTTTTTTATGTATTAAAAAATGCATTTTTTGTCGTAAAACTGCATCTATTTATTCTGACATCTATTCACAGTGTATGCAAAACTGCTACGTTTTTTTATTATGTATCAGCTTCAAATGGTGTAAAATATATGCGAAATCGTCCGACTAAATCGTTTATTGCATATTAAATATGCAAAATATACTAGTTTAAGTTTTTTATAGTGAAATAGACCTACACAAGCCCTCAAAATGCAATAAAAAACATGTTTATTCTTTATTTATATTTTACCAGAGGTCGAAAATATCATTCTTGTAATACGGAGTCTTAGACTTTTTTATTCCTAATTAAGAGTTTTTAATAATGGGACCGTTAAAGTGAAAAGTGGTGTGAGGAATGCGTCTCACTATATGATGTTTTTTATGTTTTGTTGTCTATTGAAGGAATTGTGGGTTTCTGGGCTAAACAATATGAGCTTTATTTTTTTCATTTGTCAAAATACATTTTAATTTTAAAACAGTACTAAGTTATTATACGATATTAGATAAAAATTCTATAAGGACTATTTTTTACATTAGTGAGTATAAAATACACATTTGGTTTGATTGAATGCAATAAAAATGAAGATAGTGGTCATTTTGTCATTGTAACAGGTTATTTTGCAGAATGGTTTTCATTTGTCATTAAAAAATAATATTTTGTGTTAAAATCTATGCGTCACGTACATTACCACAACATAATAAGTAAATAAAAAATATTACATATGATTAATACGAAAATTAGCAAATTTGGCAAGTTTGGAAGTTTGTTCTTTTATTTTTACTAAAAACTTTACGTTAAAAAATTGGCTTACTTTTTTTTATTACTGTAAAGAAAGGTTAAATAAGTCTAAACAATGTTGCGTATTTTTTTATTGTTTGAAAATTCTGTTTCAATGCGGTAAGTTTGGATATATGCATCTAAAAAGATTACATAATTTAAAACGTATAACCGGGTGTAGCAGGAATGTGTGCATTATTTTCATCACAGAAAAAATGTTCAATTTTTAGTTGTATATAAGTGTACTTCAGTGCTTTTATCTTCAAAGCGTTAACATAGGCTAGCAGGACAGCAAACCATTTTTTACATAGATTGTAGATAATTATATTTGAAAGTTTTGCGTTTTTCTAAAAATAGTCTTTTTGCTTAACGTTTTAACTTGCAGAGTTATCAATTGTACGCCAGTAAAAGAAAATTATACCTTTAAGCAAACTCGGTTTTTTTTTCGGTTTTTAAATTCTAAATACTGCTTTAAGCGCTGTTAACATTAAACTAATAAATAAGGTGAAGAACCCATATTCTGCGATATATGTAATGTGATGAATTGTTATTTATATGCAACAAATATTTTTTAATTTTCATGATAATAAAGTTTTTTTGAATGTAAATATAATATCACCTTAATTTTTTTTGTATAACTTTATTTTAGTTTAAAGTCGTTGTATGTTTGCTTTAAATAGTAGTTCAAGCTAACAAAATGATTTATGCTGTATTTTTATATATAAATGTGCCGAAAAAACTAGATATTAATGCTTCATGCTAGTTCTAATATTTTATTTCTTTTTTATCGGTTTTGTAACCTTAAAAGTTGTAATGTTTTGTTATTTATCTGTCACAAAGGTGTTTTCGTTTTTTGAATGGAAATTACTTGCAAAATATTATTTTCAGCAAAAAACTATAAGACAGAAGAAAAGTATTTTTGCCTATTTTTATATCATATAACATCTTATTACATGTAAAAATTACTTTTTTTATATTTTTTTACTGCAAAAGAAAAGACTTGACGGGTATTATATGCGAGATTAATATAACTTCATTTTTTACAAGTATTGTTTAAACGTAGGTTTTTGATCATTTTAATCTTTTTTTAGACAATTTGCAATATAAAAATGACTATCATGAATATAAAAAACATTAAATACAAAAAATATAAGGAATATAAAATATTTTACAAAAAAAAAGCTTTTTGTATTATATGTTTAACCTTTTGATTGCAATTTCTATTTTTTTGTTAAAATCGCTATGATAATATCGGTATCACAATTCTAAGTATCGGTATATGTTTTTAGTATCCCCCATATTTTTTTCCTATGATTCTCTTTAAAGTTTAAACATAATATTTATGTTTTCAAATACTATCAGACTCCTTCATAAAGATTTATTTGTATTATGTTGTACCATGATTTTAAATAAATTTTATTTTGGAGCATGGTTTTTTGCATGGTTACTTAGAATCGTAGACAAAAATTCAATATAAGATAATTAATATTTTATTAAAAAAATCACAGTAACTTGCAATGTATTTTACAAAAAAAAAACATCTAATATATTCATTTGAGACGTGTTTATTTTAAAATCAACACAAAAAAAAACTTGTTTTACAGCGAAATATGTTCATTCCTGTCTAAAAAATTTAAATGCATCATACGAGGTACAACAGAGTGAAGATTACTAAAAAAAAATAATTCGTCGTTTACTTTTGAAAATTCAGACAACTAACAAAAATAAACAAAAAAAAATTGTTTTAAACTAAAACCTTTTTATTTCAGTAAAAAATCTAACTGTTTTTCTCAATTTAATTTAGTGATGCAAATAGTTTACCGAAAACTAAATTATTTATTAACATATTTTGCTGCGAAAAACATAAATCAATGTGTCAAATATTATTTTGTTTGTTTGGTATATTTATATACGTCAAGCAATGATTTTTAAATGCTTTTCATTTACTTCCAAGCTACAACAAAAAGATTAATAACACGTACCAAAAAAATTTCTGTAAGCATTGGTATAGCAATCCATATTTATATATTTGCTAATAAACTATTATCTGTCTTCTATCATAAATATATAAGAATTTGTCATACTGATTGTGATGATAAAGAATATAAAAAGCTTATAATGTTTTTATATTTCTGTATGTCAAAGGAGTTCAGAAAATAAAGCTTAATTTAAAATTAAGTATACTGCACTGCACTCAAATGCTAAAAAATCGCATTTTTTATCTGTTTTGCTGCTCGTTAATTGAGTGCTTGATTGAGATCTTCTTGCAGTTTTTACAAAAAGCATCTATGTAAAAAAAGCATATACACACGTAGGCCGAATATTTGTATAAAATAAACAAGCAAAATACATTTTATAGGCGTCTTATAATATTTATACTTAAACATGCTTAACTACGGTTTTTTTTTTAAAAAATTTCTTGCTACTGTAAAAAATAATTAGTACAAACAGAAGCCCTTTCTCAATAGCGTTTTTTGTGTTATTTTTTCGGTTTTATTTTAGTAAACACAATCTCTTAGTTCCCAAAAAAAATCTAAAATAATGTAATTCTGTATAATAAATATCTTTTTATTTTTTCATCGCATATATGATGCAAATGGCATATAGTATAATTTAATATTACGTTTATTGCAATTCTAAGGTATACTTAGTATTCTTGGATAATGTTAAATTCTAGGGGTTAACAGTCGCACCTTGCTTTTTTTCTAATAATATTCAGATTCACTTCTACATTATATTCTAAGTTACAAGTATTCTTATTGTTGTTAACCAAAACAAAACGATCTCAAAAACAGGGGAGGGGGCAGTGGGGTGCCCCACTACACCTTGAAAAAAGGTTGCGCTGTAATTTGCAAGGGGGCAGACCTTTTAAGTAATATTTTTATGCCCTAAAAATTCAAGCGATAAAAAATAAGTAAATAAACTTGACAAAAAAAACAAGATTGTAAACCTAAAAGTTCGTTTTTATACAATTTTTTTTAACAAACACTGACTGTTCCTCGTCTTAAAAAGAAAGTCTGGGTACGCTACTGATACTTCTTTTTTTTTATAAACGTTGTTTTTCAGTTATTAGTTGTTATTTAATTTTTTAAATCAGCATCATAAAATAAATTTGATTTTATAAACAATTAAACAAATACCTTAATCCTGTTTAAATGTTATTTTTATGTATGAACTACTGGATTTAAGTATAATAAATGTTATTCATATATAATTTTATACTACCTTTGTTATAAATTTATTCAAAAAGTTGAAGTTTTAATAGTGTTTTTACAGTGTATCCCCAATATAGAGCCTTAAAGGATAAAACTTTCTGTTTTATATATAAAGTATGACTGGTTATACGTGAATACACAAACTAAAAAAAAAAAAATTGCGATTTATTTATTCTGTCATTTTTCTTATCGTCTAATTATTCACATCCTCATATACACGAACCCCTCATAAATGCACTAGCGCCAAACAACCACTCTCGTGGAAACCCCGACCATAGTGCTTGATAAATAATTCCTGGTGACACACCCCTACCATACCCTTGCGGGCTTCGGTTACCTTTAAATTTACAATATACTTGAAGGACAAGTAAGAAAATCGAATCGGCAAATGATTAAATTCTGTACTGATGAAGTCATTGCGATTACCCACTCGGTTATCAGCACTAATACACAAACTTATAATTGGAATTTATACTTACATTGAGCTTTTAAATGTTTTTAATGTCTTTGAAAAATTGCTTATCAAAAAAACACTAGTTTATATAAAACGGCTACACTACAAAAACTATGGCAATAAAAGTTTTTTGCAGCATAAGAAAAAAAGTAAGACTGATAATATACTAATTTTGTATACAACTATAATTATGAATTTGCCAAACATTTAAAAAGTAAATTATATATTATATTTAAATACGCTTTCAGATTTTTTTCTTGCCCTGGTTAATTCAACAATCAATAGGTTTATATTTTGTTGTTTTTGTAAAACCACTTTTATTCTTTTTAAGCAGACAATTTTTATATAAAATACTTTATTTATTTGCAGCACGACAATGTTTACCCTTTTAAAAGACTAAATATACAAAAAAAAATACACGCTGGTTAGTTATCTGTAAAAATACGATATATTAGGTCGCATATTAAATGCGCTTAGAATATAACCCTAAAAAATGTAATATCAGTATTTATATTTGTATCTGTAAAGTAAAGATCGATTAACAAACAATAAAATGCATTCTTTTTTATGTGTTTTTTTTGCCAACTTTTTTTCATAAAATTTACAGATTTAAGTGTGATTATAGAGTCAATTATGTCGACAGAAAAATATAAATATGCTATAATTTAACTTTTTTTATATTATTGCTGTAACATTTTTTGGCTTCGTGGATGATTTTTTACATTTAAATAAGTTTGTATTGTTGCATAAAATATTATGGATATTTTTGTTTTTTAATAGTATATTAATACAGAAAAAAATATAAAACAATAATCAAAAAAAAATAAAAGAGTTACAACCAATAACTTTCATATAGTTACATGTTTTGTTCCTACGCTTAAGATTGTCAAATTTTATATAATTGTATCCAAATTCTACATAGATATCCTTCCTAACTTAGGTAATATGTATACATAGTATCATTGTTTTTATGTTTGCCAAAAATTCTACTAATCTTAAATTTTTTTGGGGTGAGACCAAAAGCGGATCATGGGGGGGGGGGGGTGGGGTAATTAAAACTATGCATAAATATGTTTTCTGACAAAATAATGTTTTTTTTTTGTTTTTTGTTACCAAAACCCTAAAACTAAAAAAAATACCTTCATATATAAAATATTTTGTATAAAATGAAGTTTTAAAATAAAAAGATGATATAATTTTTTTGTTTATTACAAAGAACTTCGTTTGTGGTGTTCTTTCTATTGGTGCAAATATACATCTATTCATGGTGAGAACATAAAACTAATATGAAATATATATATTTAATTAATATATATCGAATGTATGTAATAAAGTATTTTTTATTACTTTTATAGTATACAAGCAGAATTAGAGCTGGGCAACAAATATCATCTTAATACCTATCCATGTTAAAAGAGTTACTACTAGGATAATTCACATGCTTTCAAAAAAAACAAGAGTAATTACACACCTTACTATACAATAATGACCGACAAGCGGTATGAAAGAATCTTAATTTTCATATGTAACTTTTTTTTGTAGTTATTTAGTGGCGAAGCTGCAAAAAAATAACATATAAAATCTTTTTATTGTTGGATTTTTCTTATTTTTACGTTTACTTGCTAAAAAAATATTGTGATGATTTTTAATATCAAAAAAAAACTATATCATTATAACGCATTAATCTCTTTGCATACAGGTTTTCTAGAGCCGTTATACGTAAAAAAGTTATAAGTTAAGAGATGATCCTAAACCTCATATGATTTTTGCTTTTTACGACACTGCTAGTATATACGCAAAAATAACTAAGATTGCTGCTATACTATAATAAATTTAAGGACATATTGTAGTAAAAGCATAAGGCTTCTACATATCTTAAATTGTAGATATTTTGTAGCATTTAGAGGGATACAAATGTAAAAGAATGAGCTTATACTACTTAAATATACACTAGAACAAACGGTCATCTACGCGTACTAGCAAAGTTGTAATTTGTTATTGCAATAAAATTCAAAAGGAGACTTAACCCGTTTAAGATAACTCTATGTACAAAAAAAAGAGAACTCATCATAAAATCTTACTTTACGATATTGCAAGGTATTAACAAATAAAAATGATTTTTGGTGTAATATACTTGTGTTTTAATAATCTTGCGGTAATTAAAAGGACAGGCTTTGCCTCAATAAATTTTTATATTTGTTCCTATCATTTTAAATTTGATACATTGATAACTGCAAATTCATTTTAATTATAATAAAATATCGAATTTGTAAAAGCTGCAACAAAATCAAAAAAATAAGTATTGGAAATGCAATAATCGTATATAATGTGCAATTTTGCGCACATAGAAAAAGTCGCATATAAATCTATGCAAAAAGTTGTACATCATTGCCCATATGATAGTAATTGCGAATTTTTTTATCTATATGTAAAACCTTTAAAATAATTAAACTGAAATGCATATCCACTTTAACGTGCTGTCAATTTGCAAATCGTGCATATTATGTCTTTTGTTTTTATTTTTTACATTTCATGCACTAAAAGCAATGTTTTTGCTTAATTGTTTTTTTGGAATAAATTTGCGAATAATATATTTATATGTAAAGACAAAAAAAATTTGCTTGGGTTTCTTATCTACAAAAAAATTCCCAGAAAGTACAATATATTTGTGCGATTTTAATATAGTAACCTAGTTTTACGCGTAAGATTGACATCTTGTAAATATTTGGGGACTAATTATACACCTGTAATTATTTTTCGTGGCAATTTGCGATGCTATAAGTCATTACAGTGTCTATTTACTTGTGCAATCACATGCAAGGGGTATACACATTTTCTTAAAAGTTGGGTTAAATTAATATTTATTTTTTTATTAGGTAGATAAAACTGTCTTTTTTGACATCATAGAATACACATTTAATCCTTACCTTTGAACCTCTTCCGCCAGAGATGCTGTGCAATATAAGAAGGCAAGGCTTCACGTCTAGTCATATGTTCACCATTATAGCTCTTCTTGCTCTGCATTTATCCGCCCTCAATGGCTTGCGTGTGGTCACCTATTACAACGACAACGAATTTATCTACGTGATTAACTGTATAGTACCAGTTTAAATCAGAAAGTTTTCTAATTCCCCCACTCGCGGCCCTACAATCTGAAAAATTAATGCTATTGGGCCTGATATACTGAAAAAAGCCCGACCAATGTGTGTTAATTTCTTTTTTCTACAGGTATCATGATAAATTGTCCTGTTATTATGTCAACTCCACCAAACAACCATTTTATGCTCATTTTTATCCGACCTTGTTGGTATGCACGCTATGTGATACAGGTTTCGTCTATTTCAACGTCATGCCCTACCCAGGGACGGATTTACATTTTAGGGGCCCGGGGGCACTTTTTTTCTGGGGCCCCCTTTTTTATATTTTATAATTTTTTTAGTGGTAGACAGTGATCCAA
>JAQFYM010002817.1:0-21431 GCA_034694785.1 Agrenia bidenticulata
GTTTTGGTTAAATTCTCCTTTAAACGTTATAAAACAACCTGCGTACCAGGTGAGAGCAGGAAAATGTGCCCGCTGCTGTTGGAATTACTAAGTTGCGCTTGAAAAAAAGCCGAAGGTTACTTTTTTGTAGTTAATTTATGATGAAAATTCATAAATGACTCTTTTAATGCAAAAAAATAAAATAAAAAAAAATATGATTTTTCACATTACTAATTGTAGATTTGGCTGCTTTTGTATGCAACACTGACTATTTTGGGGCTGTAAAATGCCTGGAAACGAAACTTTTACCGAGAAAAAATACTTTTGCTAGGTTCTAATCGTTTTTATAGCATTTTGCATACGCTTTCTGTTTTTTTATCTGTGCAGTCAACTGTGCGAACCAAACATTTTACTCATCTATTAATTGTCGTGTTCTAAAAAGCAAACAATAACAGTTTAGTCGTTTTATACCTGAGAAGTATACTTCTTTGATAATTATTATGTTTTTGTCTTTTTAAAAAAATTTCGCCAGTTTTGTTTTACTAAATCAGTTTTATTCGTTGTTTTATTGTATCTTAAAAGACGTCGTTAAAGGCAGTAAACAAAGTGTTATGCAATAAAGCAAAATTTTATCGTTTTGTGTCAAAATAAATTATTTTTTTATGGTCATAATGTACAAAGCAATTAATACAAAATACAAAAAACAGTGTTTATAATATGTTTATATATAAAAACATTTTTTGATATATAATGTTCATTTATAGACTTCTGTTTATATTTTTTTTGTTAAATATTAAAAATTAAAAATCACATATTTTATAATTTTAGTAACTACTTTAAAATATAAATCGCAAAAAAACCGATGTTTTTTTAAATGTAAAATACTTTTTAAAATTATAAAAAAGTTTCGTTATTATTAAATGCAACTAATTTATGCATAAAAACATTGCGAGCGTTTTTTTTATAAAAACTTCGCACCTTAAAAAAAGATATATTAGGATTTTTACATTTTTTTCAGTGCAACTTTACCAAGAAAAATTTTTAAAAAAATATGTGACTAAAAAATAAAGCAGTTTCATTTAATTTTCCGTAACTATAGTAAAAAAAAATAAAATTGCAACAGAAAACCTTCATAGATAACAATCGCTACTTTAACAAGTTTTAAAGCTTTTAAATAACTGAAAAAACACAAAATAAGGACCCAAAACAAATTTTAAAATATTTGTATTGTTCAAAATGTTTTATATTAAGCACAATAAGAAATTATAGTGTATATTTACAACGCCAAATAGCCATTGGGTTTTAAATGTTGAAAAGAAGCAATAAGACAGAAATACAAAAAAATATCCACGTTTTTAAAAGCTTTTAAAAGTCAACTAGCAATAAAAAATAGTATTAAAAAAAAATATAATTTAGTTATAAGAATATGTGTTTTACATTGTAAATAACTGTTATTCATTAGTTAAAATATGTTTCAGAGAAAAAAATTCATTTGGGTCATTTTTGTGCATTTCAGCTACCAGGTATTTATATATCAACTTAAGATATTTTACTGGTAGAATATTAGTTTTACAATACACCATTAACTGCAAAAGAACATAGTTTAAACAATGGTAATATTAAAACTAATAACAAAAATACGAAACTGCTAAAATAGGAATAACCGTGGTATTTAAATTTATATCGCATGCTTGTTTTAAAAAACAAGATTTATTTCAATTTTGGTTTTGAAAGATTCGTTGTAGACTTTTAATGCTAAAAAACGGGTTTTTCTTATATATTGTAAAGTTCATAATCAGAATAGATACATCCGTAACTAACTGGTTTTTCGAGCAATTCTACAGCCTTTACTTAACAAAAAATACCCATAAAAAAATATTATGACATAAACGTAATAAGACCTTTTCTGTACGCCTTAGAAAACTGCAATTTGTTTATAGACTTAAAAGCGAAACAAAAAACACATATAAAATTATAGACTAGGATATGGCCTGACTAGAAGTTTACTTACTTTTGAATATCATGCAGTACAAAACGGGTACTTATCACGTAGGCAATATTAAGCTTTCGTTAAGTTTTTTTTGTACTTAATATTAGATTCAACAAAAAAAAAAACTAAACAGTAGGTAATTTTTATGTAAGAAAGAGATTTTATAATACTTAATGGAAACTAGCAAATATTTACGAAATGTGTCTTAAATGCTGATATTGCATGTATAATGCAATAAAAAAACACAAGAACAAAAAATTTTTGTTATAAAAAAAAACAATTTATAAGTAAATGCGCCTAATCAAACGTTTTTTGGTACTTAAAACACGCATTGATCATATAAATGTGTTTTTTTTCGACAACTTAGACAAATTTTTACACACAATGTACATTTAAAGTACATTTTTTTTCGTACTCATAGACTTTCTCTTTATTCGTACTATATCATGAATATACGTAGAAATACGCAAAATAATTGATGTAATACACTTACTTTTACTTTTAATATTTGTTTTTGTTTACTTTTCGAGTAAATTTTTTGCGTCAATTTTTTTAAAATACACATTTTCTTTGTTTTAAAATAGCTGTATGTGATTTTATGCCATAATTGAAGAAAATACAACGATATAGCTAGAAGTAAAAAAAATTATTTTAATTGATAAAATTCTACCAACGTAGTTCCTATTTCGTTTTTTTTTGCATTAAAGCATGCGCGTTTAGTAAAAAACCTTTTTGTAACAAAATACTCGGATTTGTACCAAACTATACTGTTTTGAATTTTTCTGGCTACTCTTTACAATTTAAGTCTTGTAAAGAGTTATTAATAGTACACGAAAAAATTGGGTAGTAAAAAATTCGGGTATCGACGTGGGTATTTTACCCGATACCCGACTAGGTCGGCAAATTGTACCTAGTCGGGCCAAACCTTTAGTTTATAGGTGTCTGTACCTAGTGATTACAAACAAAAACAAATAATGACTCAGAAGTCAATATTTCAAGACGGGTAAGCATGCGCATTAAGTTATCTGAACAATTCCAATTATTTTTTGTATACTTTTTTGTGTACGCTAGTAGATATAATAACGAAACTAATGTATTCGCATTAGATATTGTCAAAAAAAAAAACAAATCAAGCAACAAAATTCGAATTAGTTCACGCATGGTTTTCAAAATATACATGATGCGAAAACAAATGAAAGCAAGCCATGTTACTTCCTTGCTGGGTTGTAGTTGTTTCAAAAAAGTATAGATTAGCAATTAGATACAAGTGCTAAGAAAAATACTAAAGGAATTTTGAGATATTTTAAACATGCCTGCTTACTGCTTTCCAATAGGAATGCGTGTTTTTGTGTTTTCGCATTTTATTCCAGAAATTTGTTTGTGATTTAAATTTAACAAAAAATAAATCGATTTGTACGACTAAAAAAATTACGCTGTAAAATAAAAAGAGAACAAAAGAGAAAATTAAAGCAACCCAAAGATACCTTATTGGGTGACAACATGCATTATATCTACTTATTTGCTGTAAATAACAGTCAAATAGAACATACTGCAATTATGCATTAAACAAAATTACAGAGGAAAAAACCTGTTCTTCATGTTAAAATATAGTAGCATATATAAAAAAGTTTCTAAGAGACCTATCACGTAAATGCAAAAATCAAATGCATCAGATCACATATATTTACGCTAGAAACACATTATATGTATATTTATGGTAGTTTTTTTTATTTGGGATGTTTCTTTTACGATATTGAGTGGAACAACTATTTAGCCAATAATACTGGCTACACTATATAAAAATACATACAATATAAGCAATACTTTTAGGTTTTATGGTACTTCGTAAAATATTATATTAAATACTAATTTTTTAAGTACATTAGATATTTAGTATTGTTTTTCAGTTTCGGGTTTAGTATTAAATATATATGTTTGTATAAGTTTTCATATTAAAGGTAGTAGATTTGCTGATGCATTTTTCTTTTAAGTTACGTTATAAAATTTGACTTAGAAATATAAAGTTGTTAACAAATTTTGTTGTATTTTGAAGAATTACTTTTAACTCACTGCGCTAGCACTCAATTATCATACTCACTTCTTACTAACAAACTTGTCCAGTTTCTAAAAAGGCCAATGAATATGAAGTAAAGAAACAACAAAAAGCAATTTTTTTTGGATGTAACCATGGCAACTTTTAGGTTTTTATCCACCTTTTTTTTTAGACATATATCTTCTATTGTGCCTTTAATTTTTTAAAAAATAAGCGCGTAAACTCTTAAAACCTATGACGCAAAATAAGTCAAAAATTTTTTTCTCAAAAACAAATTATAAATGTTCTTGTTTTGTTTTTTACGATTTTTTATTTTTTATTTTTTTGCAAAAAAAAATCATCTTAAAAATGTTTTTATATAGTCTGAGGCAGGGCTTCTTATAATCATCCGTTCGACAGCTCTTATTTATTTTAAATCCCTTAAACGTCCAAAAAGAATGAAGAACGACACGAACTCGGATTCGACTTATCAGAGTAAAAAAGTAATATTACCCTAAAATTAGAATAAGGAAAAACAGTATCAAATACGAAACAACCATCTGCAACATGTTAACATTTACTTTTTTGGTTTTTGGTTCCATTTAGATACTTAAAACAGCATACAATTTCCCTTAAGTCTATTTTGTAAAAAAAAGTCTTGCAAATTCTAGTATGTATCCAAATAAATGTGAGGCTAAGTAAAAGATTTTGCAAGGTAAATCATGTCGAATATAAAAGTTTGATGTGTTAATCCCTATTAAATGCATATTTGAAGAAAAAAAAAAAAGAGCTCGATGCCATAAAAATAACGGAACAGCTTGAAATAACAGATAAAAACAATTAAGTTGGGTGAGAAACGTTTTAACACGAATAATAGTTGATAAGTGCTATCCATACACAGCTGAGGAAGAATTAGTAAAACCGGCAATTTACGATCTTGTTACATACAAAAAAAATGATGTAATAAGCAGCATATGTACAAAAAATAGAACTGTCAAAAAAATCAGTATGCAGGTTACGAAAAAGAAAAACCAAAATAAACGAAAACCGTGTACTACAAAAAACGAAAAATTTGTTATTCAAATTGACTCAAGCACAGATATCGCTTATGGGGCGCATTTTATATGTTTTGTATTGCCATAATTCGCATGGAAAAATACAGGACCGTTGCTTTTTACAAGTCATTTGTTAAAAACTCAAAGGCGGTGGATATTATAAAGATAAATAATAATTACTTTCTCCAAAACTTTGTAGAATATGAAGACCCAGTTAGCAGCACAACAGAATATGCAGCAACAATGCAAGGAGTAAAAGGGGCGTAATAGCCAAATTAAAGAGAAAGAATCAAAAAATCTTAGGTACACATTACGGGATACATAAAATAGTTCTTTGGCTTAAAACAGCACTGGTTGCATATAACAGACTGATTTTGCAAGATAAATGAAA
The DNA here is from genome assembly GCA_034694785.1 of Agrenia bidenticulata. NCBI lineage: Eukaryota > Metazoa > Arthropoda > Collembola > Entomobryomorpha > Isotomidae > Agrenia > Agrenia bidenticulata. Next base: position 5,448 of record JAQFYM010002817.1, read on the forward strand.
TTATCCAATATATTACATCAAGCCCATATATGAATTAGAGAATTTGGTGATTTCAATACAGAATACAACCCAACCGTGAAAAAAAGAATAACATCACAATAAAAATCGCTGCTTGTCGAACGGTTATGTCTGTGAAAGAATAATAAATAAAATTGATTCATTAAGAGAATTTTTTGTTGATGAGAAAATAGATTGGCTCGTAAAAATTTGCTGTGAATGTGATTTTATATATAGATTTTTATTTATGGCATATTTATATGGAATTCTACACGTAGTTAATAAAAATTTACAAGGTGGTAGAAAAAATATTTTATATATATGGCGAGAAATAAGAATTTTTTTAGATAAAATCGATTTATATAGTAACTGCATTACAAATAATAACATTTACGTTTTTACATATTTTTCTGCAAATACTAAAAAACCTCTGAATATAAAAGATGAAATTATTGGACTTTTTTAGTCTATCGCAATATCAATTCTGAAAAGATTTCCTAGTGTAAGAAATCAGAACTATAATTGGATTGAATACCTTTATGATGATATAGTATTGTAAATTTAATCTACAAGTTTAAAGCAAAAAGAGAGCTAACAAGTTTGAAACAAAAATTAAGGTTTAAAAATCAATTTTTGTATACAAACTTATACAGAATTATATTGAAAAAACAATCTAGTTATCCAGTCAAATCGAAAGTTGCTCTTAATTTATCTTTACAATGTTTTACTTCTTACCTATGTGAAGCTGGGGTTTCGCAAATAAATATGCTATAGTCGAAGCACGGATCATGTTGTAAATCAGTTGAAGACGCCTTAAGAGTAAAATACAATGGATATAACGATTTAAAGTAGTTTAGATAAATCAAAGATACAATAATGCATTAATAATTATATTTTATATTTTTATTTTAGTTGTAGCTGGGGGTCTATTTAAAAAATATGCGGAAGCCCTGGTCTAAGGCAAATTAAAAATTTTAAAAATTTTTTTTGTGAGTTTTTTTTTCCTTTTTTAAACCCGAATGAGATTATCTAATGTCACATTTTGTTCCTCTCTAATATCGCGATATCGCGTCATTTGTCAACAAAAAAATTCGGCCTTTTTGTGTAGCGGTATGAGTTAAAAAATGAACTCGTCAAATTTAACTATATGTAGCGTGTAAATATCCAATAAACAATAATATAAACAGCTAACACAAACTTTGTTTTTAAAGTCTACTTTGTCTTTTTTCTTTATGCAAAATATAAATCATATATATAAGGACGTCAAACTAGTAATGCATACGAAAGGTATACAATTTATTGGCTGGAATCAGTTTTTTATATTGAATAACAGCAAACTTGCATCTATTTTTGATGGCATATAAATAGAAACACCAAAAAAATTCTTTACTACAAACATTTACAAGATACTAGTTAAATTAGTATGAACAAGTATTTATTTAGCGCATTGGTCTTCACAAGGATCAAAATTAAGATATACAATTATAAAGTATGCAAAACACGTCATACAAAACAAAAAATACAGTTTTCTCTGTTGTATTTCAACCACCATTACGGTTCAATTTTTTACAAACTTTATAAAAGTTTACTTGTAGGTTTTTCTAGTCTATGAGTGCACAAAAAGGCCAGATGTATCAACCACTTATCTGCAGTATCTCATTTTTCAGTATAAACAAAAAATTGTTTACTACAATAATGTCCTAACCCAAAACTTACAGTTCGATGTATATAGGAAAAGTTAGTTGATATTTATTGGTTTTTTTATTTTACCCTTATTCAAAGTATTAAAAAAGAAATTATTGTTTTTTTAAGATTGTCCCAATATACGACCCACTGTTTCTTTAAGTTGTCGTAACTAATTTTTTTTAGGTTTAAGATTTATACAGTGCACAGTGCACAGTTTTGTTTTTTTTTTGTTTTAAATTTGAATATAAAAGCGTTTATTCAGATCTGTTGTTACAAAAAAACAGTCTTGTAATTTTCTATGGTAAAAACTCTCTATAAATCTCTATTTGTAATTTGCAATTTAATATATTTTAAGGGTTTTTTTTCTTTAGCATTATTTTTATATCTTTTCTAATAACCAATGGTTTTTTGTTTATGTTGTTCACTTGTTTTTGGATCTAATATAACAAATTCTATAATTATTTCTAAGTTATAAAGACATTGTTTTTTGTTTTGTTTCCTTGTTCGTAATTTTTTTCATGTTACAAATAATTTCATGCTATTTTTTTTACTTCTATTTTTTACAATGCACGGTGTGTAAAAAAGGATATATTTTTGCAACGATTTAAAGCAGTCATTTATATTTTTAGTGAATTATATAACTTTTTTTATACGTGGCTTTAGTTATTAAAAAACTATACCAATGCTTTACCATAATTATTTTTTATATTTTTTTTTTCCGAAAAATCTCTTTCATCAATCTGGATAAAACCAAAAATTCTTATAGATGTAAATGTCGCAAATATATAGCTTTTACGCCTCGAACTGCATGTATTACTAACAATAACTTGTATTTAATATTTTAACGTATTGCCGTTGTATTTTACGGAGGTTAATAAAACCCACGGTTGTTTACTTTTATCAAAGAATCAGTAGCCGTTAAACATCATTAGAGATTATGTTTCCCGGGCACATTTTTCCCGGGGCATTTATTTCGTGTTTTTAAACCCCGTGGGGTAAGTCTAATTTATGGAGAAATTACCCCGTTGGGGTATTTGGCATTTTTCCATAAAAAAATTAATAATGAGAAATGCGTATAAATGGCAAATATAATAAATAAAAAATGACCTATCTTTAAAATAAATAGAAATAATATGATAGAAGGAACCATATTTTTGTTAAAGTTAATAATTTCTTATTGTAAATAAAACTAGAATATATCATATTTATAAAAAATGCAGTAATATTCATTTTTAAAAACATTTTATTGTCTTATTTTTTAATGTACAAAATTGTTTTTCGACTATACACAAATTAGTCCTACTTTATCTTTTGTATCCTTGGATATCGTTTGATATATAGCCAGAAAAAGGAAACTCAGATATGCTACTAAGTTAAAAAAGCTATAGTTAAAACGTAAGTAAAATAATGTATTTCGTTGTACATTTGCGAAATATAGTACGTAGCTAACTGGTCTAAAAATACAGATATATAAAAAATAATATTAAACAAAAAAGAAAAAAGAAAGACATGGCATGGCATTGCATAAATATTTAAAAAGGACTAAATTATTACACATTATATCTATTTTATTCAAAATTCATTACTAAATGCACGTATTTGTCAATATATTTGTCAAACACGATAGTGGACTATAGCTTGACCTTTAAATATAGTGGTAATCCACCTATAGACATAATTATGGAATTTTTTGTAATTTAAGCATATTTCTTCAGTTAAATATGTTTTTTTGCATTTTAGCAAACTCAATTATTAATTTTTTTGCTTACTAATATGACTCAACCAAAGGCTTAGTTAGATGATGAAAAAAAAAACAGTTATGTAATTACTGTGATTTTTTCTATATTTAAAAGACAAATGTATGTTGTTTAACTGTAAAATTAATTCTAATATGCCTTATTATGTTGCAAAACAATTTTCTTTGCATAGCCTTATAAAATTGTTTACCAGAAAATTTTTCGGACCATAAAAAGGCCAATAAAAATAAAAGCCCACAGGCATATATATACAATGGTGTTAATTACGCCATAAAAACAAAATTTAAAAAATATATTACTAAAAAATTGCGAATTTCTGTGTATTATCACAGTGTTTTATTAATCTAGTCATTTGACGCATTTTTTATAGTTCAAAGGCTCTTTTTTTTTAATAAAAGATTATAGTATACTATTGCAAAATAAATAGCACCGCTTTCCAATAATTATTGTTAAAATAAAAACATCAGGATTAAATATTTCATATATTCGCTTTTAATTATATTAGTACTTTATTTAAATGAATAAGAATCAACTATCAATTTTGAAAAAAGATTAAACTGGCAATTAGAAAAAAATCCGTCCATCCAAATCCAAAAAAAATTAATTTGTACTTATTTATTATGGATATGACAATGGATTACACTGCAATTTTATTTCTTCCGTCTAATTTTAGAGCTTTCAATCTAAAATAAATGCAGACACGCTGACTATTTTTACGAAAAGAATTGTTAATGACCAAGAAATAGGTAGCCAGGGTAATTTATATTTTTGTTTTAGAGTAAGATTGTAAAAGTACGCCTAGTATAGGATTAATGTCTTTTAAATTTGTGGTACTTTTTGGCAATTTTCGGTCCGAATTATATTCACACATATTTTCAACGTTTTGATCACACACATAAACAATATAGAATCATAGTTTTATACCAATTCGACCGGTGTTTTTCAGGGCCCCGGGGTTTGTAATCCCTAAACAACATATATCATAAATCGTAGTGATTTTTGGATTTCATTTTTTAAAGAATTAACGTCTTCATTGTGTTATTTACATACCGCATAAAAGGTAATCTATTCTATTTTATGAATATAAACAAAAAATATATGCTCATAGAACCTTAAAAATTATAATTTTTCGGCATAATTATTTCTTACAAATATTTTGTAGGCATTAATAGAAAAAAATACAATATAGTAATTGTTAAATGTCTTTAATTCTACGGCAACAAAACATAAACTGCAAAATCAGAAACAACTAACTTGATAAAAAACAACTCTTTTTTATGTAAAATCTAAGCCGTATTAATGAAGATTTTTGTTATAAAAATATCTGCAAACATTTTATTAATAAAAGATGTTCTACTGATATATTTATATCTAAATTAAACTTCGTAAAAGAAATTATAGACAAAAATGTAATAAATTAACTTATAATTTTACTTATAAGTATATTTTCTTGACATTTTTTTTATGTCTTTGACTACAGTTTTTTGTATTTGTATTTGAATTTTTAATCTTAAAATTTTATATTTTTTCCATATTAAAATGTATATTGTTATTCAAAGTTTAAGTTTTTTTAATGCCTAAAATAACTAATTATATTATAATTCTGCAATGGCACCTTAAAAAGTAACATTTTTTATCTATTGAAGATTAGTCTTTACTTTTTTGTTTTTTTTACCGTTTTAACTAGGGCAAACCAATTTCATTTTAAATTTAATACATGCCTCTTTTTTTCATAAATTTTTTTTAAATATGTTTTTCAAGTCGTTAAATTCTAGTCTAAAATAGCCACAGAGTTACGGATTTTCTAGCGGAAAAGTTTTAAATACGAAAGACAGCTATACCTAAAGAAAAAATGGCTAGAAACAAACATATTTCGAGTAGGATTTTTTATCGGCATATTTTTTGATATAAATGCATTTTTGGTTCGCCCTAGTTATAACACTGAAAATGAACCTAAAATTTAGTTATTATAAGATTATTTTTCGAAATAAAAATGACGGTTTTGTATAGAAATATGTTTGTTATTTCGTGCTTATCGTTTTTTAGTTATTGTTGCTTGATATTTATGATCTTATTTTTAGACAACTTAGCTATGTTTGAAATTTTTCTTTTTGTCTAATTTGCTTGATAGTCATTAAACTTTTTAAAAAGATTTTGGTATATTTTTACTATCTGTTGAAATCTTTTTATGCTTTCACAATTTATTTTAAGTTTTGAATAAATAAGTTTATCTTTTCATTTGTTTATTAAATGTTTTCGGTCGTTTTAGCTTTTTGGTTACATTTTCCGACCATTTTCCTTCTTGATAATTTTTCTTTAATGCCGCTCCCCTTGCTTTTAAATTTAAGGTGACCGCACTTAGGTGAGGTCCTTTAAAACCACCCACTCTTAAAGTTTCTTGTTTCTTTCTTAAGTCCTTGATAAATATCTTCAATACTATATTTAGCTACTCGAGCGAAGTAGTCAAATTCATCACTCGTATCGAATAAAACCAAATTAACTGCAGATAACATGCCATTAACCATCAATTTCACTATTTTTTGCCAGTCTTTAGTCTTTTTCAATTTTTCAAATTCTGTTTTATCGATATTGTTCATCAAGGATGTTATATAAGCCATTAAATTTATCTTTTCTTTTCTCACAGCTAATTCACAAACAGACTCTCGGATAATTTTCAAGGTTTTGATATTTTGGTTATTTTTTAGTTGTGGATATTCCATATTAAAGAACTTCTCGTATTCTTCAACTTTTAAACCACAGATGCTTGCAAAATATGTTTCATGACTCCCGTTAAAAACACCGTATGGGACGCTGTCTCTACTATATTTAGAATAAAAAATCTCCATATCATGCAGATTTGACCATTAATTTCTATATTCTATATCATCACAGATTTCATTTATTTTCTTCAGTATTTTTTTATATTTCTCCGTATAATAATATTTTTCTATCCTTTTCATTGCTGGTGCCGTATCGTATTTCTTATAGTAGAACCATCCTATAGCGAAAGCGATGGTCATTGTTATCACGAGAACGATAGTTATTATAATCCATTTTTTATTTTTATGCAGCTTTATAATTTCAATATTATCCATTATGGGGTTAAAAATTATTTTATAAAGGAGAAAGTAATCTAATATTAACGGTATATGCCGAAAAGAAAAAGATGACCAAAAATAATGCATTAATTTGCAGAGTTTATTAAATTTCCAAAAAAAGGAGAAGATGTTTACGTACATTCATGTTAAAAAAAAAGATAGAAACATGTAACGATATCTAAATATTAAATATAAACAAAAATACCGTGAATCTCGATAAAAAAAATTGCTATTACATTTTTAACTATTAAACAAGTGTGATGTGAGTGCAGGAAAAAAGAATAAATATTTTTACAATTCTAATTTAACGAAAAATCAATCGTGTTTCGATTTTAAAAAGAATAATATGGTAATCGAAGCGCGCTTTATCATAATATTAGCATATAAATATAAGAAATATATAAAATATGTATCTACTATATTAAAACGTAGGGAAACGACTGTTTAATTAAAGCATTATAGTTAGAAAAAATAGCATTTCCCATATAAAGAGAGAACATCAACCTTTCATCTTTTTTTATTCATGTAATTTAAACACAAAATAGAAAAATATTAAAAACGACAAAAAAAAATCACTAGAGGTGTATATAAAATAAAATTAAATAGAAAAAGAAAAAATAAAATAAACAAATTTTTTATTATGGTAGAAAAAAAAAATTATAAAGTTACCAAAAAAAAATCTTTAATTTTCTGATTTTACGAAGAAAACTGCAAAAAAAAACAATTTATTGTATTTCTTGCGGATAAAAACTCAAATTTAATAAAAAATCTCCGGTTATTTATGGATACTTATGAGTGTTGCGTTTGCTTTGGGCGTAAAACATTAACGGGAATATCCAGTTATTTAATCTTGTTTGCTGAAAAATCTAAAGTCATCCTTAGTTTTCACTTGGAAATCTAAAAATATTTGAAGGACCGCATTTTGGATAAATTATGTGCAAAAAACAGAATTTGCAGCAACACTGTTTAAAAAGAGTTTTTATTACCGACATATATTTGTCTGACAATTAGATATTGATTTTATAATTTTAAGGGAAAGTTAAATTGGAAAAAAAATAAATCCTAAATTACAATCCTGCAAAAAAATCAATTCTTAGTGCCAGCATCGTGTAAAGGTACAAAAGGCAGAGCATTTAGAGTATTTCTTATTCTACAAGAAAAATTTGTATGAAAGTTGTAAATGATAGGAAAAATATTTAATATTAAATATTTTTAGAATTTTTTAATTGCCACAGTGTCAAAGTGGATAACAAATACTATACACATGAGGTAACACCTGTACAATATATGCAAATCTTAGCTTTAAAAATGTCTTTTGTGACCCTAAATACTTGTAAATTAGTTTTTCATAAAAGGGCGCCACGGAAAGAACTTTAACTATAACCAAAAATAGTTAAAGATATGTGGTTTTTGTAAAAAAAAGTAATGGATGATACATAGTGTTGCTTAACAACATATTTTGAGCTAATAAGATGGATTTATGTATAAAAAACATTTTTCTTAACACCTGGACGTTTTCTACATTATTTGTATAAATATTGTAAATTAACTATGTATTGCATGTAAATCCTCAATTACGATTTGTATTTATAAAATTTCTGATGATATAGAAAATGGAAATCCCATATAGTTTTACAGTTTTTATACTAAAAACAAAAATTCGTGGAATACTAAAAACGTACAGAAGTATTCATTATTTTGAGTGTTGTGTCCAGGGATCAAAAACAAATAATGTCTTTTTTTTTATAATGGCCATATGTACATTATCATTATGGGGATTAATTTTATCATTGTTTAACCATTTTTTATGCCCTTTTTGAACATAGAAAATAAAAATCTTACGTTTTAAAAGTTTCGTGGTTTTTATAGGTAGCATTTTTTAGCATGAATGGAATCTGTGCCTTAAGATAAAATAGGCAAGAAGTTTTACAGATAAATGATTTAACTGACTTAAGTAATATATCGGGGACATAAAATATATGTATGCCTTTAGTAATGGCAAAAAAAAAAATGTTAATCGTGGCTAAAAGCGCATTTTGATTACATATAAAAACCTCGAGATAAGTTTTATTTAACCAGACTTTAACCATTTGGACCTACTTTTTTATGAATATCAATGCCAGTATCATAACAAAAAAATAATTGTATTAAGTATTTATAGCAATTTATTACATTATGGTGGAACGCCTTTTTTCCCGTTTTACAATGATAATTTTGATATACCTGGTTGTGTCTGCCGCACTAGCAACAGACACCAAAACAAAGTATAGTTCGTTTTTATTACACGATCTGGGGTGAGAAGCAAATAGAAGCTTAGAATGGGCTTTTGGGCACGGATTTGCCAGATCATGTTCGTCTGCGCGTTTAGCGCTTATCGGGTTTAAAAAGTAATGGCAACAACGGGCTATTAAATTTTTGTGTATAATATTGTTAAATTATTACTTAAATTTTTAAATTGATCAGAAAAGACCTTTAAACAAGTAATTTTAAATAAAGGACATTTAAATTTTTTTTATTATGGTCGCCTCTATAAAAACGAAGAAATAAACTGACAGCATTCAACGGTAAGCGTTATGAACGTTTACTTATTTTTAGTTACGTATTTTTTTTAGTATAAATCTCTTTTGTTTTTTTTTATATTTTTCATTTTTTTTTTCAATTTTTTTTATAAAATGATAAACATTTATGTGGAGTATTTTCTATTGCTAGTTTCTTTTTTTGCTATAATAAGAATCATCTAAGTATAAATTCTGTGTATGTATGAACTTAATCATATGTTTAAATTACACAAGATCGTATGATGATTAATCATGTCCCAGTTTGAAGACTATTGAGCTTTTCATTTATATTTAATTTTTTCGTTGTTTGCCGTTGCTTACTTATATATATATTTTTTGCTTGTAGCTTGTTTTTTTGTTAATTTACTATACTATAGTTTCAACTAAGAGTAATTTTAAAATTTAATACAACCGGTCACTGCTTTTAAAAAATTTTACAGCAGTTAAAATCGCCATAGTTCATTAAAGGTATATATTCATGTCAAAAAAAATTATATGAGTCCCAAATCAAACATGCCGCAAATCATTAAATTTGAATGCCATACATTCTGTGCAAAAATATACAAATACCGAAATTAAGATATCCAGTGAGTTTTTTGAAAAAGATTTTGATCCCTCCTATGATTTTAGAGTTATATTTCTTTAGGAGAACTTAGCCCTCTCTGAAAGTGTTTTATAATTTCATATTTTAGGCCGGCAATGTATTTTAGTACAAGATAAATGGCCTTATAACCATTTTGTAAACGTTCTGGGAGTAATTATACATTAATAATAGCTAATTTGTATCATTTGAATTTTCGAATGTATAAAATGAGTTTTACTTAAAAAGGCTGGCGCGTCTTTTTCAACCTTTTAAATATTATATGTCGGCAAAAAGATTGCTTTTAAAAGCATTTAAATATATAAAAGAAATTCTATGCCCGAACTATGCATAAAACTTTAGAGTGTCGTTTTGAAAAAATTTAAAACTAATTTGAATATATAAATTTGCATGTCTTACTGTATAAACACTTGTAAATGTTTTTAAACAATAAAAAATACATTCGAGTGCATAATTTTAGCCCCAAAGTGGCTACAAAATCTTAATTTTGGGCATTTTATAACATAAACTCTTTCCTACTGGCTCATTATTTGTGTTCAGAAAAAATTGATTCTAAGGGCGTGTTCAGAAAGTTTTCCATTGGTGATTTTTAGCCTAAATTAAGGGGTAAAAAATTCCATTGGAAAAAATATGCCCATTAGAATTTTTTTAATACTTATTATTTATTTTACCATAAAAAGATTTTTTTCCATTGGAGATTTTTATGACCAAGGGAAGCTCCCCTGGGCATTTTTTTCTCCATTTGAAAAATATTATGAAAATTTCCCATGAAAAAATTCCCAATGGAGAATTTTACGAACACGCCCTAAATGTTTTTTTTTTTTGGTTTTTTTTCTGGCCAAATTGTTTTTGTTAAAATTTGCAAGATTTTTATTAAAAAGTTTTTTATTACAAATATCAATCTGTATATGCTAGTTTATATGCAAAAACTTTTGACACGTTAAATTTTATCACACTTTAAACCTAAAAATGCGCACTCGAATGCAGCATCAACGACAATAGACATAACAAAATAATTTATCGAACGATTCTATAAATTCAATGTCATTAAACAGGTAAAATATAGCAATAAATAGATGCTGTAAAAAATCAACCTAATATAAATTTGTGTAAAGTACGATTTAAAGTAAACATTTTTTATATTTCAAATCAATGTTTTCTTTGTTTTATACTGACTAAATTTTTATACTTCCAACATAAAAAAATAAAAAAAGTAAAATAAAATATTTTTTCAATTAGAGCAAATTTATCACTAATTGAAGCCTTTTTACCGGCTGAGACATTACGAGATTATTCAAAAGCCATATTTCTAGTATATAATTGTTAGAGCATTTGTTTTCTGATATAATACAGCAAAAATAAAATAGAAAGTTAATAAAGAAGAAAAAATACTAGCTAATAATAAAATATATACTTAAAGACACGCACATTTTTTTTATATAAAAGACTTGCGTATCTTTGCTTCGATTTAATTTTTTTTTCCCATTTATCTCATTGCCTTAATTAAATAGACGGAAACGCGTAAAAACACGTAAAAAAGTTTTGGTGATCATGAGCGCCTAAAGCAAGCTTTAAATAAGTTTTAACTTACATAATTTTTAAGTGGACAAAAAACATTTTTTTTTGCGCTAAGGACACAAATTTTATGAATAAGCAACAAAGTATTTGAACTTCTAAAAAAATTGTATGTTTTTTTTTGCTTAAAATCCTCGAAACCCCGTTTATAAATCCCCGCGTTTTATAACTAGAATTTTCCGGTGATATTTGTGGTCAACTAAAATTAATAGTCATATAAATGGATTTTTAATGCTAAAACTTTTGTTAGTAACGTTGAAATTCTCTTATTTATCTATTTAAATCCTTTTTTACGACATAAGAAAGTTCAGCATGTCTTTATTTAGGTACCAAGTTTTTTTTACAAAATCAACTGTAAAAATTCCGGTCTCTACGCGCGATTAAGAAAAAAGTTTTGCCAAGAGATTATATACGTTAATAAGAACAAGCAAATGTTTTATAGTAAATATTTATGTTTGTAAGTCACAATTTGGCTTTTACAATTTCTATTTTTTCGAAATCTTACGCATTTATACTTTGACTATTAAAAACACAAATATATGCAAGTAAGATACACAGCAACATATTCTTATTTTTATGCAAAGAGTAAGCTTCATATACGTCTCTGTAAGATAGAGAAGATTTTTGCTTTGCTGATAATCCTGCTTGTAAATAACTTGTAAAAAAAGATACCTAAAAAATGTTTTTGCACATGAAAACATAATGTAAGCCTTTTTTTTGTAGTTTTATATATAAAAAAACTTTCACTTGTACAAATGAACCTAAAAATTATACGATTATCCTTTGCCGCAATATTCTTGCTCATATATAACAAATTTACGTTTTTTTGCAGGTTGTGTTTTTTGTATGCTTCCTTAATTATAGCAAACATATAAACCCGTTTATTTAAAACATAAAGCAAGTTTGTTTGCCGTCATAAACCGTTTACGTAATTCTCCAAGTTATCTGTACATAAATTAAGACCAGACAGTATCATGAAAGTACTTATAATATAAATATTGTTAGTTTAACCGTTTCTCGAATATACTTACTTTTTTACCGAATATTAAAAAAGGGTATATTATTGGTGTTTTCTAAACCCACCAGGAATTTTTACCCTTCATCGGCAATAATATTTTGCTATAAAAATTGTTTGTTTTTGCGTATATTTGTCTTTAATATTATAAAAAACATGAAAATAACAATACAATGTAAAAAAAACACGCGTCTATAGTTCTTTTATCTTTCAGTAATTAATAAAATGCACAAAAAGACCGGATTATATACAATCTTGTTTAAAATGTTTTCATAATTAAATTTCATTTTTTAAAATACAAAACAAAAATAAAATTTATAAAAGTACTGGTATACTACTCCGTTTTACAAAAAAGCAGTAAAGCCTTTTCGCAATTTTTTTGCATCAGACCACCGGCTATATATATCGATTTCTCCACCCTTTTTATACTTTTTGTATCGTGTCATCCTTATAGTAAACTAAAGATACTCACAAGTATATATGGAAATGGCGTGAGGTGCTTTGCCTTGGCAAAAAACCCTTTTATAAGAAGGCGGCCAACAATAATATAACAAAAAAAACACTAGTTATTACACATAGGCAATGTATACCTTGCCATATTCGCACTAAGAATCCTTTTTTATAGCACTTAAAAGCTCAAATCCAGGCCATAAAATATAAAGAAATGTAAAGTGTAACTAACATTTATTCTATGTAAATGTATGCGTCTGCAAAAACATGCTTTAGGCATCCTGCAGCGTGTGCATGTAAAAATGGCTGTTATTCTAGGTTTTAAAATTTTTGTAAACGTCGGAACATAGGTACATGATAGAACGTAAGAGTAGATTAGAAACAATGGCTTGTATTATACAAAAAAATAATAAATATTGCAAAGTAGAGTAATTATTATCATTAAAGGAATTATTTTACTTTACTTAACGTTAAAAGATCAGCACTGGCAGTAATTTTACACACTTTTCTGCAAAGACAAAAAAAAAACACTCATCATCACGTATGTTATAAATAAAAATGCATGCTTATTTAAAAATTGACATTAAGGGCCTTGATTCACAGTAATGCAACCTTGCTTTTCAGAATATATAAAAGAGGAGAATCTTGCAATAAAACCTTAATTAAGGATGGTAAATAGACTATATCTATTTCCATGCAAGCTCAGACGACTGCTTGTGGGTTGAAATTTAATGAAACCTTGTATATATGTAATTAAACATAAGAATCGATAAAAAACCCGCCATTTCTTAAGAAAAACTAAACTGGTTCGTTTTTGGGTTAGAATTGATGCTAGACATTCCCGACAAAGGCGTTTAACAATGTAAAGGCCTTATATAATGTCAAAAATTTTATAGGATTTTGGTATACAAAAAAATATGTGTAATTAAATTATTGAAGTGTCTAAAAAGAAGTTTTTTTTTCAAAACATATGATATTATCCACAACACGCCGAGCAATACAGTAGCAAAAACGAAAAGTTGCACCCTAAAATAAAAACAAGCGTACAAGTCATATGAAAACTAGTAAAAGATAGCTGCAACAGTTTTGCGAAATATTCTGGCGTCTAATACACCTCATGCGTCTCTATTTATTGTTAGTACGTGTGTAAAAGTAGCTTTTAAGCATAGTAATTGTAGATCCGAGCAGATTTCATAAAAAACACAGATAAAAAAATACCAAAGGTACGATTAATCTAAATATTTTGTGTGTTTACAAAGCAATGGTCAAATTGAAGCAGTATATTAAGTGATTGTGCTTGCAGAAAATGTTTAAAAGTGTAAACTAATTGGATTTGTCTTACTTTGAGTGATTTTGTGTAGAAAATGGTACTTGCTGCGAGTGAAGATTTTTGCTGATGTTAAAGTGGTATATTATAAACATAAAATTTTTAGATTTTGTTGTTTATGACTATTCCCACTCCCCTTCTCAAAATAATATAGGCCAAACAGCAGTTTGTAAATATGTATATTTGATTTTTATAACATTATCTATCTAACCTTTAAAAAGAATCGGGGAGCAGCAGGCTAAACGCTTTCGATATGTAATCAGATAAATATGGCTGACTTTGAATTATAACTTACTGGTTCTAAAAAATACATAGGAAGAAAAATATTTCTCAAAAACAAAATTTAGTTCATCACAGTAATAAAACTTGTTACAAAATACACTGCGAATGTTTTTTTACTTGTTTATACGATTTGGCAAAGTACTATATATTTTCATAATAAAAAATTGCATTTTTTTTTTGTTTTATACAAAATTAGGGTTCTCCCCTGGCAGTGACCGGTCAGTCAAGTATACGGTCATTGCCCGTAAATTGACCGTATACTTTTTTTAACTGTATACTTTTTTTGTGCACTGTATACTTTTTTTGTTAACCGTATATTTTTTTTACCTCTTCTATGCTTTACCTACAAGTTTATAGAAAACGTTTTTTTGTTTAATTTTGCAAACACACGATCCACAAAAAAAATCTTTCATGTTAATTTGTAGTTTTTTAAACGCTAAAACTGTGGTTTTTCTACACTAAAAAGCTGGTAATCGTTTTTATTGTAATTAACTCACACTAAAACAAAAAAAATATCAGTTTAGTTGTATTAATGACTCATATATGCGCCATTGAAAAAGACAAAATCACAACATAAGAGCACAGTAGACAAAATTATATTTGTATACTATAAAAAAAGTGAAATAACTGTCATTTTATATAAGGTGTTATCTTATTGATGCATTTTCATTTATTTTCTTGACATTTTGATTTTTGAAAAATAACAAAAAATCATAAAATCATAAAAATCAAAAATAAAGCACATAAAAAATATTTACTCATTAAGAGCCCAAGCCGAATATTTGTTTTGTTTTTTTCATCGGAGGTTAAACATTTGTTTTTAATCGAAATGTAAAAACATGTTTATATTTATAATTTTGATAAAAAATATATTCTTCATTTTGATTTATTTTTATTAGAAGTAGAAAAACTTGTTATTTAAGCGATTCGTGTATATTGCATGTATACGCGCCAAATATTTTTACATATCAGGTATGTATTCTTCACTGGTGTAAAAGAATTATATATTAGAAAATATAAGTTTCCATTTTATAAGAAATATTTTTTTTTAGTAACCGGTCAGTAGGACCGGTCATGGACCGTATAGCTACCGGTCTATGACCGTTTCATTTTTTTGAGTACCGGGCAATAGAGTACCCTTTACAAAATGAAGACCATTTATGTTTTTGATGTAAAGGACAGCTGCTGTTATTTTGATTAATAACGAAAGGAGTAAAATGAGCCTGCTTTTTTACTGGGTAATATAGCAGCAATAAGCATAGCACTGCAAGAATTTAAATATTAAAAGCTTTTTAATGTGAGTGATTAGTAGGTAGTTTGTGTTTTGCGCAATAAAATATGTTTTGTCTTTATAGGCGACATATTTATTTTAAGCAAAATCATTATAAGGTAAACTCTTAGAGAAGTTAGGGTTCAAATTTAATATATTTATTGTATTCCTACATATAAATCCAAATTTTTTCACATTTAATCCATGTAAATTTAGAATTTAGACTGAAAAAATATAAATTTAAAAATTTAATATCATAATAAAAATAAAAAACTAAAAAATAAAAAACAGAAAACTAAAAAATGTAAAAAAAAAAATAATAAAAAAAAAAAAAAAAAATAAAGAAATAAAAAAATTTAAAAAGTTTA
>JAQFYM010002818.1:0-21431 GCA_034694785.1 Agrenia bidenticulata
TGAAAAATTTTCTGAAGGGGGGATACACCCCCTCTACCCCCCCTGGGTACGCCACTGGTCAGTACATAGGCTAGCCAGGGAGGAGGGGTGAGGCTGGGAGATAGAGGGAAAGGGAAAAGGGGGTTGAGCGCACCCAACAAAGACTTTTTTTACTTAATTTCAGCGAGGTCTTTTTTTGAGCAAAAATATTTTTTTTGATTATAAGAATCTAAATATAAATTTTTTAAATGATTTTTTTCAAAAAAAAAATTATAATGTCGGAACTTATAAATATGGCTTTTGGAGTTTTTTTATAACTACCAGATGGCTCAAAAATGTCTGGCTACGTATCTGTGTCTGTATGGAAAAACGAAAAAAAAAACAAGACAAATGAAAGTTTAAACTATAAATAGAAGCTATTAAAAAATCAACCCCATAAAGAAATTAATAGTTATGTAACAACCAAAAATGCTTTTTGGGTAGAATTTAAACTACAACCCTACAAAAATCTTGTTAAAAAATAACTATAATAATATTAAATAACAATTTTAGAAAAAAAGTATAGCATTACAAGTAAATTCATGCAATAGACTAAGTTGCAGGGTTATCTGACGTACAAACGTACACAATGTTAGAACGAAAGACAAGAATGGATTGCACTGCTTACAAACTAGAGTAAAAATAAAAAATACCCCTATTTTAACATATACAAATAAGAAAAAATTAAAATTAAAATGCGATGCATAGTTTAAAAACTTATGAAAATAAAAGTCTGTAGATTTCTATATTTGCAAAAAAAAAAAAATTGTCTTGTAAGTACAAGATTCGAATGTAATATAATTACGAGCTAAACAGAGACTATTTCAGGCAATCTAATATCTAGCAGTATGAGTAGGGGTTTTCATGTACCTTCTTGATGTATGCGATACTATAGTAGTGATTTTATGTGGGTTTTAAGCTTTCTTATTTTTTGCATATTTATATAGTTTTTATTAGTTAACTTTTAATAGTTAACTTTTAGTATTTTTGTATTTTTGCCAGCCCGGCTATCGAGACTTTACGGTAGTTTATATTTTTTTAAAATTTTTTCGTCCAAGTTTTACAGAGTAACCGATATAAAATTCAGTACTTCTGCGTTGTAGGAACCTTCAAAATCTTTCGGCGAGAAAAATGTATACTAAAAAATTTGTATAATAAAAAAAAAACATGGTTCGAAAATAATTAAAATAAATCAAAGTTCAATCCTTTAGCACCCAACAATAAAAATTTTAAATAATGAAGTTTCCACAAGCAAAAAAGCTATATAATAACATAATTAAGAATTGCAATTGACCTTTTTTTATTTATATATTTCTTATGTTGTAGGCTTACGTTAGTTTAAGTTTAAATTTACATTTTAACAAATGATAAAAATTATAATATTGCATTGTAATTGACAAAAAAATATTCAACTATTTTTAAATATTTTTAAAAAAAAACATGTAAATATATACGTAATATTTTGAGTATTAAATAATCCATTAAATTTGTTTTTTTTAAAAAAAGAAGGCGGTTGGTTAGCGATAAATTTTTATTCAATAAACAAAACGATGGCTTTTGTGTAATAGTATTTATAAAAAAGCATATAAATTAACATTTTTTCTTACTTTTAAATATGTATAAGTACTTTAATTACAACGTTTTTAAGAAAAACGCGATTATTGGTTGGTTAATGGTATTTTTGAATGTTTTGTATGCGTATAAAACAAAATTAGTAGCCGCCCACCACAATAAATATGTTAAAAAATACGAAAAATATGTAAAAAAACTTTAAAAAAAAACCAAAAGAGTGTTTAGTCTAGTATTTTTAAACCTTTATCTCTTTGGACAGACCAAATCACTTTTTCAAGCTGTAAGTTTTCTTTTTAGGTTTATCCGTCTTTTGAAAAAATTACTTCAATTTTTAACTACATTGCATTTACTTTAAATATAAATTATTTTTTAAAATATTAAATTTATTTTTATTGTTGTACCAGAAACAATTTTTTCGATATTCTCGCGTCAAGCTAGGCGAGTTTCCAACGACATGAAGAGGACTATATACGCAGGTATACACGAATATCACATATAAACGAATTTTAATGTGTCATTAGAAGTTTCATTTTAATAAAAGCAAACTTTTCTACTTTACAAACATTTTATAACACAAAATCCCGTGGAGTTTAGATTGTCTTTGCATAAATTTTTGAGTATTAAAGTTTGATGTGGCTGATTAAAAAAAAGTGTGAGCTTTAGTGCCTAAAATAAAGCAACAATTGTTCAAAAGTTTTTTTACTTTAGTAATTATATAATTTATACTACTAAAAATTTTGTGAAATGAGTAAATTTCGATTATCAAAAAAATCAAAGTTGTTAAAGAAATAAAATATCTTATTGTTAGTGGAAACAAAATATTGCTATAATAAAGATATTAAAAAAAATTATCAAAAACGTCTTTTTTTGAAATAATACTAAAAATTTAACTGGAATTGAAATCTTAATTTTTAAAAAAAATTAAAGAGCCTTTTTACAAAAAATCATATAAAAAACTTATTAAAAATCTATTTTTAATAATTTTACCACTTAAGAATATATTTGACAAATAAAGCCTGTTTTGTTCTAACTATAAACAACAATCATTAAATATTTTATAAATTCATTTTTGTCCCTGTTTGATAAAAACGTAAATATAGAAAAACAAACCCCGGAAACGGAAACGGCCTCATTTTTCTTTTCGTATTCTACAGTAACCTTTCAGTTATAGTTTACTTTTTTTGCCAGTTATTTTTTTTATCCGTAATCTTGGTTATTTTTATTTACACTAAGTTATTTTCGTATGTAAAATGATCTTGTGGATATAAAAAATATGGCTGGATTTGAAAAAAAATAAAAAACGTATTGCTGTCGTTAAATGTAACTCAATCGAAGAAATACGCACATTTGTAAAATTTTATTATATAGACTGCGGTAAAGATACTCAATGGTTATTTAACATAAATTTATGCCGAGCTTGATACAGAGAATTTTTAGCCCGAATGGTATACAAGGATATACTCCCGTTTTTTTATGCAGGATCAAAGGGGATCTTTATTTCTAAATATATTTTTTTTATTTATAAATTTTGAAATAAAAAATTTATGTACAAGTTTTTTTTCAAAAAAAACTAATATCGGTGAAAAATTTTTAAATTACAGAAACGCCTATGAAAATATAATTAAAAATCCGTTTTTGGTTTTTTTCATTTTTAAAAATAGTTTTTTTATGTCTGATTTGATAAATTGGTACTTTAACGCATACTGTTGTTTTTAAAAACTTTAAGGGTGTGTCTATTTTGCAAAAGTGAGCTTTTATGAGCTGCTCATTATTGATGTGTAACGATATTGCTCATCTCAATTTTTTTGCGTCGGTGTCGACAACCTTTAACGTTTTTTGCATAAACAGACATATTCGAAATGATCAAAGACGGATATGCGTGTCGTTTAAAATGCTTACAAACGTTTTTCTAGCCCTTTTGTAAACACTTGTCAACTTTTATGAACTAAAGTGTCTTTTCGCTAAAATTTAGATTGTTTCTGGGATTTTATATGACTTCAAAAAGACTTGTCTTCATATGTCCGTCTTCTTGGAACAAGCTTTTAAAAAAAATCTTGTTACATGTGTATGAGCACTTAGAAAAAAAGAAAGGATAACCATATGAAAATACCAAGAAGAAGTGAGACGTAATAAATAATTATAATTAAGGTGAAATACGGCTAGCATCACATATTTACGTGTTTTTATTTAAAAATTCCGTGTATCTTTTATTTTTCATATTTTTCTAATATTAAACACAAGCGTGTAAAATTTAAAAGATACAGGTTTAAACAAACATTATCCGATATAAGTTTAAAAATAATGTACGTAAAAAATCCATTTACAATGTTCGCAAATTCTTAGTCTATATAAAGAAAAATAGAATTTTTATATTTGTAGGATTTTGCGCTTTTTTCCGATAATATTTACGCTGGGGCGTCTTTTTATCAAGTTTTTATCACCATTATAATTAAATATATATTTTGAGAAAAAAAAGTTGCTTTATTGTTTTATATCTTTTTTATTTTGTGTTTTTATTGTAGAAATATTAAAAAAATGACGTTTTGAGTGTATTTAGTAGACTAACAACCTTTCAAGTTGTTTTTTTGTTTTAGAAATATTAACAACGTTGTTTAAAAATCCCCTTTTTACAAGTTCTTTTTAGGGCCCCCAAAATTCGTTGCATTTAAAAAAAAGTAATTATGTTTTTTGTAATACAGTTATAATAAATATCTCAAGTTTGCACTCTTAATTAAACGTCTGTTATCTGCGTAGTAATGTTTTTAGAGTGCTGAAACATCTCTCGTTTGGTATTGTATACAAATTAAGGTTTATAAACATTTCCAAACCATTTAAACAAGTATCATGAATTTATTTAATCCAAAGAGAACCTGAATTTTTATTATATATTTTGCCAAACCTTTTTTTTCATCCGATTATCTTTTAATTTGTCCTTGCACCTAAAGTAGCAATTTATTTGTTTCAAAAAAGGCAAATTATTGCTTTCCAGGAACTTCGAAGGTTCCACGAGAAACTGATGATCATTTAAATATATATACTGCTCAGTAAGTAAAGGGTTTTTTATTACTGCGATAAGCTCAATATATGGATTGCTTTTTAATTTATTTGGGCAGAATTGATTTTTATTTACAAAGTAAGCAAATATAAAAATAATTGATGCGATAAATTGACCAAATCTTGTTATTAAAGGTTGTTAAGTACTCGTTATTGCGTTGTTTTTTTGTATAAATATTGATTTTGCTTTTTTTTGCAGAGAATTCTTTTCTATCTGGATGTTAAATCATCGGCTAAAGGACAATTGTCCTAGATATCAGAGGCTAAAAGATGTTAATTGTAAACTAAGCAAACAATATGTATCGGGTTAGTATATTTATCTTTTAACTTCCGAATTAACCGCTAGGCAATATGTCTCTCCGTCACTAAATAAAACCTTTACATTATCAATTTTAGCAGGTAATCTTGTTGTAATACCAACTGTGAAATTTATTTATTTATTTTACAATATAATCTGAATTTGTTCGCGGAAATTCAATTATATGTACACGAATAGGCACATTTGGGTTTTTTCAAGACCTTGAGCATATATATTTATAATATATTGCTCGTTTGCATTCGCCAGTTCATCGCATAAAATCATGAAGCTTTTATCTACAGATAGATCTTTAGGGCGTGTCTGATTCGCATAAATAAGCGTTTATATGCTGCTCATTTATGACGTGTAAACGAATTTACTCATCTAAATTTTTTTTGTGTCGTTTTCGAAAACTATAAACACTTTTACAGAAACAGTAATGATCGAAATGATCAAAAACGATTAAGCGTGTTGTTCTCGAGGACTAAAAACGTTTTTTCCAGCCCGTTTGTATGAACTTGTCAACGTGTTGAACTACTATGTCTTTTTCGCTTAAAAAAATTCTGTTTATAGAATTAATTATGGCGTTAGAAACACTTTTATCAAATGTCCTCTTTCTTGAGGCACGGTTCCAATAGAATCTTTTTACATGTTTATGAGCACTTAGAAATAAAAGAAAAGGATACCTATATAAAAATACCAAGAATAAGTATGTAGTAATATTAATTATAAATTAGGTTTTACACAGCTAGAAAAACTATTTTTGTGTCTTTTTTAGATAAAACGATTACCTTTTATCTTTCTTATTTTTTCTAATATTTAAACACAAGCGTGTAAAATTAAAAACTAAACAAGGTTAAACAGAATTTATCCCGATAAATTACAAAATAGTGTACCTAAAACAATACAATGCTTTAAAAATCTTAGTCAATACCAAAGAAAAACTATAATTTTTACATGTTCAGGATTTAGCGCTTTTTTCAGGCTAAGATTTTTGTGATAGCTTTTTTTTGATAAAATTTTATAGAAAATGCCGGTAATTATGACACCATTTTTCAAAACCAAGTATTTTTGTACAACAATTTTCTTTATTTTTTTATGTGTTTTTTTGTTTTTTTTTAATGTAGAAATGTTGCAAAAATGATGTGCATTTTTTTTTGTTACATACTTTTATCTTTAGAAGTTTTTTTTTTGCCCTTTAAGCAATGATAACAACGTTTCTTAAAAATTCCTGTTTTAGAAGTATTTACATTAACACATTTTTTGTTACTGTAAACCCTCTAATTTGACTTATTATAACAAATAAACTATCCCTAAAAAATAAAAATATTGTTGATTTTTTTTTGTAAGATCAAAAACGTTTTCTTTGTTTTTTATTCAGACACGATTATAATAATTTTTCGTCAAAAAGACACGCATGTTTATTGACGTAAAAACGTTTACATAGAAACAGTGAAGAATACACGAACTTTTGTGGCGTAAAACACTTTAATCATAAACATAAGCACCTGTTGGAATCGGACAGGCCCTTAGTTTTTAGATTTTTTATCATAAATAACTAATAAAAGTGTATTTCGGTTTTTTTAACAGATTTGAGCATAAAAAAAACAATAGTGTTAAATAATTCTGTCATTAAGAAGCTTCCTTATACCTCAATATGACTACCACATCTTAATAATGTTTAAACAAGGTTTTCGTTAAATATTATTTAAGAGTGTGTTTATCAGTTGAAGAGACTTTCTTATAGTTAAAAGAACAAGATTGCGTTTTTTCAAAATACTAGTTTTAATGTTGAACGATCGGAATTATACCCTTTCGACAATGAAGCTTGTTACTACCCTGACAAAGCGAACAGTAATAGCCTACGTCATGGTGACCATTTTTTATTGATTTTGGAACCCCTAATTATGAAAAATATATATGTTAATAAAAAATGTGATTTAAAGATTTATTATGATTTGAGCCATCTTATTATACAAAGCTAGACGTAATTTGTCAACCAGTGTTCGAAGATTTTTTTATTACATAACAGAATAAACTAAACAAAATAAGACGAAGTCTTTTCATCATAGTAAAATCCTCGTGAGAATTATTGTTTTTCTAAAACCTTTTGTTCTCTCTTAATGAACTCTTAAAACAAAAAATTGTCATTGTAAGCTTTAATATTTTCAGAAAAGATATCATTATTTATGTTTGAGATTTTACAGTGCATTAAAAACTCTTTTGCTATTAATTCACTGGAGGTCGTTTGCATTTGTAGTAGATGTATCATAGTCTTGTATGAAGAATAAGATATGTCGGAAGACAACAATATTTTATTGTCTTTAACAAGATACTGTCGTTTTTAAATGCATTTATCCCTGCATTGATCTGAATTCTTTTATCGATTATTTCTCTTTGTTTTTCAATAGCATTTATGGGCAAAAAAAATTGGAACCAACTTGGTTCCAAATTAACAAAAATGTTTCATTGGAACCAATTTAGGATACCCTGGCCTACGTCTCCTACAGATAAATACGTTGCATTTTTGATGTACTCACTTTGAATACTTGGTTTTCTTTTTGTACCGGTATGTTTTGCCATATTTAGGGGTATGCATTTTTCTAGCTTAAGAGTTGCAATTATAAAAATTAATAAAGTATATCAACACATAACATAAATTTTAAACAAAATACTACCTTATAAAAAATATATAATACAGTAAGACATACCTACTATTTTACTTAAATTACTTAGAAACGATTTTTACATAAATTTTTGTATCAAATACTTCTACATTCACCGTTGCACTTACAAAAAGTCCTGGTTGAATTTAAAAAACCAGAATTTAAAATAAGTCAATAAAATGAACTTATTAAAAAATGTCGACTTGTATGGAATTTGTTTTTGCAAATAGCGTGCATTTTGTTTTTTTTTATACTTTTTTTAGGTGGATAAAAATAAATGCAACCAATTTTAGGGTCCTAGTTATTATATGAACACATTTTATATTATGATCAACCTCTAATTTTTCTAATCATAACAAGGAATCGCTCTTCAAAGAATGCAACTAATAATGTGTATTTTTTTGTAAGGGTTAAAAAGTATTTTTATATGCTATCCAGATACGGTCATATTACTTTTGTCGCCGAGACTCGCATTTTTATTGACATAAAACCGTTTTATAAAAACAGTGAACAAAAAACATCGTTTATGGCGTACAACTTTTTACATCAGTAATATTTGAACACTTTTGAGTCAGACAGGCCCTAGAGTTTAAACTTTTTTTTATTGTGCATACAACAAATAAATACAATATGAAAATAAGCCCTCTAAAAATATATATTATATACCGAAATAATTAACAAAAAACTTGCTTTTTTCGTGACAAGAAATTTCTGATTTATAGGGAAGAGCTTTAGTTATACACAAAAAAAAACATTGTTGCCATTGCATTCATATGAAATTAGCAAAAACCATATTTTTGCAATTATATTGCATTTTTAAAAATATGTATTTTTCGCTTGTTTTGCAAATCAGTTTTCCGTTTGCTATATAATTGATTTTTATATTGTTCATTAGGCTTAAAAACTAAGAATTTTTTTTTTCAACATTTATCATAATTTAAAAAATTTACCAACATGTAATTTTTCTTCTGAATATACAAGAAGAAAGTTGAATAGTATGTGGCGTCTTTTTTATCATGCGAAAATACCTATTAAAGTAAATCTACGATTTCAAGCTTTTCATGTCTAAATTTTTGTCTTACTTTGGGTAACTATTGTGATTTTGCATTCTATTACATCCTTATTTTACAACGCCTGTATCTATTTTACTAGATATACAGCAGCATGCAAAAAATGTTTTCTTGCCTAAATAAATCTATTTTATAGCTACCAGTCTCTTTTATTGCCCACACGCCTTTAAACTGCACTAATCTGTAACAGCGGGACAGTGGCGTAGCCAGGATTTTTTTTGACCAGAGCTAGTCAGTGTTTTTTTTAAAAAATGGCATTTAAGCACGATTTAAATGGCAAAAATCTTTCTTGTGTTTATTTGAAAATTTTACGTTTAACAATTTTTAATTAAGGGTTTTGCTGATAAAAATTCTTTGCACAAAAAAGACCCCCTTCCCACAAATTCAGGCTACATTTTTTTTTCTGGGGGGCACACGCCCCCTCCCCTCTAGCTACGCCGCAGCAGCGGGGTTTATTTTTGCATAATATTTTTATATTACAATAGTTGCGCGCTTTATAATACTTGTGATTGTTTGCGTGTTTCTGGTCATTTACTAGTACCATATAATGCCTGCAAAAAAATAAGAAAACACTTTTTTAAAGATAGAGAAATTTATATATCTGGCAAATTTCACAAAAAAAACTAACGATCTTTTCACTCTTTTTAGTATATCTTTTATAATGACAAAGGATCGGTAAAATTTACATTTGCTGTGAGATTATTTCTTAGATCCCGTATAGATTTTGACAAAGAAAAAATGTGCCTACTAATTAGTGCTTTTTTTTGTGTTATATACACAGCCTAAATTTATATTCAAATTTAAAAAAAACCTACTCTAGGACCCGAAATGTACTGATACATGTAACATGTAGGCAATTATCGAACGGGACCTTAACAGTAATGCACGGCTAATACGTAGGTAAGATATAAATCTTAGTTGTTGTTGTATGTCGTAAGTGGCCACTAGATTCTTTGTGCAACAAAAACCCTTAACCCCTTTTTAAGCTATATATTTAGGTTAGAAATTTGATACCAGCGCGATCAAGCACGATCAAGAGCTTTTTTAATGTTTGCAGTACATTAAATTGAAAAAATACACGGTTAGCATTAAGGGTTCCAAATTTATGGCGGTTAACATAAAACCGGGTTATGGTATTACCGCGTCGATAATAGACTAAACCCTGTGCTGTCGCGCTATTATAAGCCAAAAATTTGGTCAAAAGAAAGCATTTTTTCTGACACATGATTTATTATGTAGTAACGGGTTGTAAAAAAATACTTATGTATGCCATTCTTCTAGAAAAAAAATCAGCAGTATATAGTTTGATAAGACGGGTATACAAACGTATGCTATCTGTGTGTATATAATAGGTTGCAATCGTACGCAAATAATACAAAAGGTTATTTTCCGCTTTATATTTTTTTGCAGGATACGGCAAAGGTAAAAAATTGGTAAAAATTCGCTATTTTTACATACGAAAAATGCACAAAAAAAAAGTTACGTAAATTCCTTAAAAATATTAACCGAATATATGCAATAAAAGAAAAAAAAAAGAGTAAAAATGTGTAGACTCCCTCTCGATTCAGGCTTTTCACACGTGTAAAAATTTTACATTTTGAATACATAATGAAATTCATTTTTAAAAAGTATTTACAGTTTTTTTTTGTTTGTAAATGTATAACAAGTATTTTATTTCGATTTATTTTTGTAAATTACTTACACCAAAGATTTAAAATTTTTTTTTGTTACACCTTTACTAAGAAAGCTGCAAAAAACTGTCTTGTTAACAAAAAATTTTCTAATCTTGATACAGCTCCTTAATAAAATTATCTTGCGTCAGTGTCGTAGCTATGATGGCTCGGCCACCCGGCTCCCGGATTTAAAAAAGTGCACCGTAATTTAAGAGGGGTTATTTTTTTTGACATAAAATAATTTAGTAAACAACTTCAATGAAAAAAATAAAGAAATAAACATGTTTTTTTTACTTTATAAATCGCGTTTTTAGCTTATTTTTGGCCCAAAACAGAAGATGTGCTTATCCAGAAAAGATTCCCTGGCTACGCTACTTACATTATTAACTTTTATAGCAACTTCTTTTAAAAACTAATACCGAAAAATACAACTATTATAAACTGGTTTTTGGTTTTTCATGTTATTTACATACATCCGAAAACACCGAAATTTTATACGAACGGTTGGAACCAACGATTACAAAAGTAGTTTATAGCAAACAAAAAATAATTTAACTTGATACATTGTGCAAGCTATTTAACAATAAAATTTACTCATAGAACGCAACCTTTAATATTGCGGTAAGCGCTCGTATTTGCTCTGCATGTCTTTTTTAATTGTCTTGTTTTTATAAAATAGTTTGGTAAATTAAAGACTATAAAGAAGAGATACAAACATACGGTTTTGTAAAATATTGCGTACAAATTACGGTAATATGGTGTATATTTTACTGAAGCCCAATACTGCAACACACAAAAAAAAAACTTCAGTTAAAATAGTATGGATGATACTGGATCTCAGGGATGAAGATTTGGTATACAATTATGGGCGGGCTGAATTGCAATCGTTTTTGCTCAAAATGGCTTTAATGCCCATATATGGTATTATCTAATAACATTGCTTTTTTTATTACTATGCCTCTTACGCAATCATCTTGTAGTTATTAGTGTGCATTTGTGCTATAGATCTTGTTGAAATTAATTTGCGCAGATAAATTTTTAAACGCGTAAATAAAAAACGCTTTGACGTTTGCTAAAAGGACAAAATCATTTGTAAGTAAATATTTATTTCAACCAATAATATCTAAATAATAATTTATTTTTTGGCTTACCGGATTTCAAGCATTCATTTTTGATTCACAATCTTTGTGAAGAAAAACTAAATGTTATTCTAAATAAGCGTCTTTATTTTTTATGTCGTTGGCGTGTAGTTCAACATAGTTTGCATTTCAACTAGTATATTTTGTTTTTCTAAAAAAATTGTAAATGGATTGAATTCGAAATTGTCGTTATGGGGTGAAAATTGTAGTTTCTAACAAAAAGAAAAAAAAAATCGAAAAATGGAAAACCGGGTGAGAAGTATGGGAAAACGATGGCAAGGCTAATGTAAAACTTTCAACCTATTCTGGATATATATTGTACGGCCATTATGGCAGGTTAACATTGTGGGATAGGTATTCCTGCTGGATCTATATTGAGTCAAAAGAAGCGACAAAAACAACATAAGGTAAAATAAGAACAAGCTAGCCACTTTAAAAAAAACACATAAAGTTTGCAAAAGGATTTGTTCTTTGGCCATTTTAATTATATTTACAACAGGTTAAATACACCATATTTAAAGGTTCAATTGCAATAAAGTTTATATGAATTTGCGTGAAAATCTAACAACGAAAATACATTAAGAGGATAAAAGTAACCTTAGTAGGCTTAAAAAATATATCAAAGGTGCAAACTAATGTTAAGACGATTTTTTGGTTATTTCAGATTTTAAGCGGCCGGTTAAAATAGTAAAAATATAAGTGGCGAAATACAACCATTCTATTTTAAAAGTCAAAAAAAAAAGGATACGCGTTTTTTGTAAATTTACTAACAACACATCGTTTTTTAAATATAATTAAGTTGACAATTTGTACAGATCATAAAGCCATGTATTAAAACAACGCATCACGGTATTAAAATTCGGTGCATACGATATTTCGATACTTTTTTTTATAAACTTATATGCTATAAAAAACAGAATTTGCACTTATTCGTGCTAGTTTACGTTTAAGGCCTAAATAACGCCACGAAACCTTGTAGATAGTAATATTAATGTATTAACTGAATTTTCTATATACTGGTACCTGTGTTATGCCAGGGCCGGGGTAAGAACAGACAAATCGTGCTTTTGCAGGGCTCCAAAAAAAAGTTAATAATCTAAAATTGTTTATGTACTTTCAACCGTAATTTGGCTTGCCTATAGTTTTTTGTGTGATATGGTGTATAGTTTACAGTTATTTATAAAATTTTTAACTTGGAAAAAAGTATAATTTTACTGTAGTAATAGGGATAAATAATAGCAAAGGTAAATAAAACGCAGCATCTGCATATATAACTATATGTAAAGACTATGCAGTAAGTAATAAGCGTTTGACTTTTTTTACCAAAGAACTTTTACATGATAATGAATCATATATATTAAAAAAAAGAAAAACCCCTTTTCTAATAAACCAACACCAGAAAAAAACCTTACGTATTGTGAAATTAGCTGAACTAATCAATAAAACGTTATTATACCAAATTTTAAGTATAAAAAACTTTTTTTTTATTATTTTCTTTTACTATGGAACCCGATGCAAAAACAATCACAAAAGAAACAACGTGTATAGTTTTTTTCATCTGAACATATTTCAATTTTTTAACAACAATTTGATACATATGGCTAGCAAATCGAATATAAAAAGGTTTCAACGCAATTACTATAGATAAAAACACTACAAAACGAAAAAAGTCGCAAAAAACGTATAAAATGTTTACACTGTTTTATGAAATATCGATAAAAGACAAACACATAAAGCCATTGTTCTGACCATACTAATTTGTTCCGATAATTTTATTAAAAGGATATAAAGATGAATGTAAATCATAAAATATTTAAACTTAAAGGTATCTGGATGTAAAAAGCAAAAAAAAACACAAGTCACATATAATCTTTAACTTTCAATATATGTATTTTTTTGTATTTTTTAATAAAAATTAGTCGTAAAAAAAATGGTATTTTTTTATAACTAGACGCGCTGTACAGCTTTTATAATATGACAAATATTTTTAAGATTGGCCATACTTGTATAAAAGACTTTGAATTTGCTTTCATTGCTTCTTAAAAGCTATGAAATATTTGCAGCGTTCGATTTTTACACACTTATAGAAGCAAAAACTATTATTATAAAGTATACAAATATTAAAAATGTAGCGGGTTGTATCTCAAATCATTTATATTGTAATATGTACTTTTTGCACCATTTTAAAAAATATAGGAAATGTCATGCTTACACATTTTTGTTGTCTTTATTTATATTTTTGTAAAGATAAATTGTACGCAAAGTTTTTCTTTTTGTACGTATCTTTTACTTTTTATCATTTTAGGTTCTGTTTTTTGTTTTTCTGTATAATTATTTTCTTCTAATGCGATCTTATGATGCATACTGCATATAAAAACTTACACAGCAGTTGTTTATGTAAATTGGTTCTGTTTTAGGTTTTTAAAGGCTCAATTTTTGCAAAAAACTGTTGTTCGTATCCTTTTTATCTGCCTAATTTTTTATGTTCTACTAGAAAAACCGCAGCAAAAAAAATCTAAGCGTTAGTCAGCACAGCATTTCAACTCATTGAATACTGTAAGTTCATTGTTTATTAGATGTCACTTGAAAATTTTTGTATATACAACATACTTAATTTTTAAAAACCGTTACACAAACATAGTATTTTCTTGCAAAATTGCTTTTGATATTGTTGTATGAAAGTATATAAAGCTTAATTTGCTTTTCGTTGTAAGAAATTATATAAAGAATGTGATACAAGTTTTATTATTATTTTCTTTACTATTGCATCTTCTTTTTTGCTTAAACAACAACTATTGTCAGGGTATTCACATAAGTTGTTTCTTGTCTACAACAAAAAAAATACGCATATGGTGACATAACTGCTTGCACATACTGTAAATTCGAAACTGGCTAGAGTGTCTTAAAGAACAATAAACTACAGCCATCAATTTATGTGTAAAGTAAGCAAGATTTTTCTTTGTAAAACAGTGTCTCATAATAATATAGCACTCGAACTTGTTTTTGCATAAGACAACGTTTCGCAGTAAGCGCATGCGTTGCAATTTAAGCGTCAAATTACTTTAAAAATGGCTTTTTTTTGTGATAATGACGATTACAAAAAATAAAATATCTAGTTAGTTTTTTTAAAAAAATAAAGTTTGTTAGAAATACAGTCAATATTGCTTTTTTTGTTTTTTTTTTATTTTTTATTAGGTAGGTTTTTTATTTCTCTATATAATTTCGTTTTTTGCATATAATTATACAGAATGTGTTATAGTCCTATTTTTGCGTATCTTGTTTGCACAAAACTTAGGGCGCGTCTTTTTGCCTAAAAAACGTTTTTGGCAAAAGTGTTTTCGCTAATTTTCGGTGTTTTTAAAAAAAGTTGTAAAAATATGTGAATTTTGTTGTGTACGTATAAAAAAGTTCTACAGTTTACAAAGATGCAAATTTCGTTATAAGCAACAGGGATAGCAATTTTCTGAAGAATCACTTTTATGAAAAAAGTTTTTCAAGCGAAAAAGACACGGCCTTAGTGTTTCACTGAATTATAAACATCCTTTATTATATTTAAACTTTTAAAAACGATACCATAATAAAATAAATTGCAAATCCAACCTCAAGTGGCATAAGCTGTGCAGTTTTTGCACATGCAATCTATTTTATTTGTATTTTTATTCTTGCGTACAATTTATTAGAAACCATCGAAAAATTGTAATTACACAAAAAAAAAGCCCTATGCATGCATTAATTATTGTAAAACCTTTCGTTTGTTTTAGACACACCTTTCTAAATCAATTCACTGCATATATGAAATTCTTGATCTACTTATGTTTTTTTGTACACCTATACATCAGGGGCGTAGGCAGGATTTTTTTTGTGAAGGGTTATTATAAAATGGGGGCTAAAAATAAACTCCGTAAAATATGTGATCATAAAAAAAATATTTTCTTCGTGTTTTAAAAAAAAAAATTTATCAAGGGGGGGGTTCACGCTAAATTTTTTTACACCTAAATTTAGACCCCCCTTCCCTTAAATTCAGGCATAAAAAAATTTTGGAAGGGGGGTTTGTCCCTCCTACCCCCCCCTAGCTACGCCTATGCTATACATGGCAAAAACCGTTTTTTAGTACGACAAAATCAGCCGTGTATTTACATTCTGGACATATACCACATATTTAAAGTGAAGGAAAATGATGAGTCAAACACCCCTTCATAAAAAATTTTGTGTGCTAAATTATGGGGGAGGGGTCGTTTTTGTGCAGTTATTCTTTTTTTATACAAACTTAAAAAATATTGATATTTAATCTACCTATGCACCTTTGTTGATTCGTAAGCTACATAAAGAACCATCTTTTCAACTCCATACCTTTATGAAAAATACGGAAATTTCGTTTTACCCTCTAAGGACAAACTCCACAAGCCAGTCTACAACATCCTGGGAATACGTCCCTTTATAACGCTCACGCGCTTTGAATGTTTTTGCACTAGAGACCTGCACGGTCTGGTTATTGACCGCCAGGACCGGATCGGACTGCATTTTTCAATTGCGCAACCAGCCCGGACTGGACCGGAAGGTTTAAAAGCCGGATCAAACGCATAAACTATGTCAAAAATTCCAATTTTAAAAAAAAAAAAACTTTTTTAAAATTTTTAAATGATCATTATAAACTTAGAGTTGTTTACACTAAGCAAAGGTAATGCTTGTAGTAAAACTTGCGCAACCTAGCAATTATACATAAAAAAACATACATTTGTTATATTATCATATAAAGTGTTCTTTTTTTATCGTTTACAACAACTAAACAACTATTTGTACGAAGTTGGTAATAGAAATAATTAGAATGCGGATTAAAATAAAAAAAGTAAATATACTACAAATAAGTTCAAAGAATTATGATTTGCATATGAATGCTTTAAACTTGACATCATATTAAATAATAATAGCACCTTATTTTAATTTAAATGTCCAAAATTTTCAATTGTAATATTATACAAGGGCAGTATAATTAAAAAGACAAGATTCGTCGTTTACCTTTTTTTATCTGCAATAAAAATTCAAAAAAAAAGTGTTTCTCGGAAAGTAATAACCGGACCGGACCGGAATCCGGTCCAGTCCGGCGCGGTCAATAATTGGACCGTGCCGGTCTATAGTTGGCACCAAAGCTAAATAGCTAAGGAACCTGCTACGCATGCACGTCGCAACATACAGGCCGGTCAATTCATTCAACATCTATATAACCCCCTGTATGTTAGGTTGTATTATGTGGCGGGTGCTAAGTGATTTGTAAATTGTGACTTGTGACACAACAGACGCCCTGCCTGGTTTACCTCGTTCTGTCGGCCACCTAGTTACATACCATACTATCAAGTATTTGCACAACTCGGTAATAATTAAGGGTGGGGAAAAAGTGCTTTTATCAATAGCGCTACGTTATCTCGTTACTTAAGATAACGTTTACATGCACGAAATGCTACGTTATTTTTTGCTGTAGATAGGTCCAAAAATATACATGTAATACAAAATATTGGTGCTCGCAAAGCACATAGGCATGCTACACGGTTAGTGTGACCTTATTTTTGACATAAAAATGTTAAAACGCGGAAAAAATACAAATAACATTAGGTAAAATTTTTCATGGTGTAAAACTGATAAATACATAATACTACTATTTTTTTTGTAAAATTAGAAATAAATTTTTTGAAACTCAAGCTAACCGTTTTATGTTGTAAGTATTAAAAATGTGGTTTTCAAATAAGTATTATCTATGTTATTTATATTACGGTACAATGCATTCTGATTTTTTTCCACTTTTATGTCCTCGGTAAAACCGTTTTGACACGACGTACATAATTGGAGCGCATCAATATATCGTAGTGGACCCAGTATGTAACACACTTTACTTGATCCTTGAGTCTGGGATAAGATAACGGCGGTCTGTAAAACATCTGTAAATTTGCTTGGTTAAAAATTTGGGCAACATAGTTAGAAATATTACGAGGTTATTCAAAATCGAAATACAGTATGTATGTATGTCTGTATTTCTAATTGTAAAAATCAACAATAAATATGCAACAGAAAACTTTGTAAAAATAAAATCCTAAATTATTTATATAAAAATACCTATTCTATTATGTAAAATTAAAATTTTACACAATGCAATTTACTTTTAATGCGGCCAAGATTTTAAGCCTATGCTTTCTCGTTGGTTTTAATTCAAAAATTCGAAACAAAATCCCAAAAGATAAAATAGAACTTATAATCGCTGCAACCGAAAAATATTTGATACCGTATTTTGTTCAACTTAAATATTTGTTTTATTTAACTTTTTATTTTATGCATATTTATGTCGAAAATTAGAATTTTTTATGTTATACATGCAGTAGACCTCTATTACCCGTTACCGTAAGACCAAAATATGTGAAATTATATCGAATAATCACAAACCCTGATATGCGAGATTTGGTATAAGTAGACGTCCAAAAATTGACAGAATCTATTTTTTTTACAAAACTTAGTAAATACACAGCACATATATTCGAATAAAATTATCTTAGTTAATTATTTTATTTTTAGATCTAAATATTACGTATTTAATATTCTATGGATTCTCTATATATTTATTTAAAATTTTCCATAGTAAAATAGAATTGACCATTAAAAAAAATTTCAAATATTAAGATGGTTATAATATTAACCCATATTATTATAAATTTGTTTTTTTGTAACTTAGGATACCTCCATTAGGTCTTTATTATTTCAAAATTCTATAATTTGGTTGTCATCAATACAGGATTTTTTTGAATAATAAAAAAAAATTACGCTTTAGCGAACATTGTATTAAAAGAAAAAAATGATGTGCTTACAGTATATTTATCCATCATAATTACGTCTCTAGAAAATTGTATTATGACTTATAATCATATATAGAGTCAAACGTGTTTTGATTTAGATTTTGCCAATATAATCAGCCATTTTTAAAGCTCTAGTTAAAAAAATAAGCCAAATACGATAATCTATCAATTTATGGGAAAAAAAAAGATGTTGTTTTCTACCTCGCAACTTTTTTTTCACATAGTTGCATACTGTTTGATCTTATCAATTAACACCTAATCTATAAATCTTTCTACAAAGTATAATTTTTTACGCATAATAGTGACAAAAAACATATATTGTAATATAAAAATACTTATTTTTAGCTTTTTTTATATTATCTGTATTATCTGTCAAAAATATATTAGTAAAGCTATTTTAAAATTTAAATGCATATAAACAGTACACAGTTCTGATAAAAAAAAAAATTTTATTTACAACCGTCTGTCTATAACATTTACACAATATTATATTTCTTTTGTAAAAGAAGTTTTTAAAAAAAACGTCAGAATAAGTACCGGTTAGTAGAGGCTCTAATTGACAGAGGCACGAGCAATTGCGTTTCTACTGTACTAAAATTTTCACTGACTATAAATTTCCAGCTGCAAAACGCTGCTTTGTTAAAACTTTACTTATGATAACAAAAAATAGAGATTGGCCAAAACCCAATAACGTTACGTTATACCGTTATTTTCAAATTAAGTTATAAACAAAAACGTTACCCGTTCTTAGTAAGTATATAGCTCATTTGAGTTTTACTTAAGAGATCTTACGGGTTTAGGTAGTTTTCCAAGATTGGACTGTAACTCGTCAAGGATTTGACCGTTTTCATAAAATCTTAAATTTAAAAATTAAAATAGATTTTTTTAGTTAAAATTAAGGTATTTTCTTTATCAACAATAATACGGGTAATAAGCGTCTTTTTAACAAAAAATCAGACTATTCACTATAAAAATTCCTGGCTACGGCACTGCCTTGACCTTACTTTTTTTGTCTCTGGGCTCTTAACTTATAGTGTCGGCCCTGGTCATGCGTATACAATTATGCAAAAAGAAGTAATTAATATTTAATTTTACCAAATTAAAAAATAATTTGACAAAAACGCGACACTATTATAAGTTAAAAATTATAAAGTGCTAATTATGTGTACAACAAAAAAAAAAAAACTTTCCTCTTTTTTTGCATGAATATCTAACATGCTACTTTAAAACTCGTAATTACTAAAATAAATATTTTATCATATTTTTGGATAATACGGTTCCGACTTCCCTTATCTTCAGTAAAAAAAATATAAAAGATGTTATTTTGAAAAGGTAGCTTTTTATTGTGTCGTATTTATCAGCTTTTTTATATGCTTCATAAAACGCTTAGTTCATAAGGTAGCATAGTTCACTAATAGATAAGATTATGCATATTTTACTAGTTTCTTTTGCGCATATAGGTTGACGCTCTCTTACAAAAAGTCGCGTTTTTTGTATTTAAAGGATTATTACCGTGCTGATTTATGTTTTGTTGTAGGATCTATAGTCCAAATAGTGCTTAATTTGTACAGACTCCAACAAATTGCTTAGTGATATAATATTATTTGAAACTTGAAAATAAAAACAATTATAGCAGAAATATGTATTGAAAAATATTATAAAACTTCCTACGCAAACCGCGTTAAAAACTAGTTGTAGATCCTTGTAATATTTGTTCAAAAACAGCATATATTTAATCCTATAGCTAGTATGCGCTTTTTACTGTTTAACTTTTTTTGTATAAGTTTTTTTTCTAACAAACAGAGTTATTTTTTGCAATCTAAAATTTTTGCGACATTCCTTTACGTTGTGTAGTAGTTTATCGCTTATTACAATACTTATTTTTTTTATTACTGTAATATCTTTATAATAATTTTTCGATAACTGTGAAAATCTCCACTTTTACAGTGTATAAACATAAAAACAAAAAAATATTTACTTTTGCAATTCTAACGTTTTTTTTAACATCAAGAAAGAATCCCCTGTACTTAACGTCGTGATACTTTATCACCATTGAATGTGATAGCAATATATTTAAAGGGCTTGCATAAGAGGATAAGTTTAATAGTATCGTATTTTATTGTGCAGACAACATTTTATTTTTATGCTTAAGATTGCGATTTTATACAGTGCTTGCAACTTTTGCCTAGTTAAAACCTATATATTTCACCAAGATGAATTTTCTTTTTTTTAGGTAAAAAGGATTTTTTGATTGATGCTACAAAAAATATGCATTTGATGTAAAACAATAAACCTATAAAATCTACTTTAATAAGACCGGAGATGAGATCTCGAAGTCAAAAAGCGCTAGTTTATGCAAAATTACTTTTTTTTGTACTCATCTTATACAATTTGCGTTCATACATAGAAATTTTTAGCTATAACACCCCAATATATAAGCTACACAATTTTTATACAAAAAATTTTATTTTTAATTGCCTAAACTGCTGTTAAAAAAGCCAATAATCTCTAAACACATTGTAAAAGATACTTGTTAATCTTTAGACATCATTAATAAGACCCAAGCTCGGCAATTTATCAAATCATTAAATACAAAAAATACACAAAAAAAGTGTAAAAGAACGCTACTTTACACATAAAGTATTTTTATAGGCCAAAGCTAATTATGTATACTTTGCCTTCAGAAGATAGATAACATTTCGAGGATTTCTGAATCTTTTAATCGACAGTTTGGTAAAATCAACACACAAAATGATATATTATAACACAGGGTGGCGTTTTTCGGTCGAAAGGTCAAACATTTATTTTTGCCTATAAAATTACCAAATTAATTCAAAAAGAAAAGATACGGAGAAACAAAAAGTTCAATGGTTAAAAAGCATAAGCAGATTAAAATGGGGAGCAAGTTATAAAGACTGAGGGCGTGTCTTTTTTGAAAAAGAAAACTTTCTTAAATAAATCGTTTTTTTTTTATAACCCCAAAATCGATTTCTTTTAAGAAACTAGTCATGACTAATTTCTTAAAAGAAATCGATTTTAGGGCTATAAAAAAGAAATCGATTACTTTTAAAGGATTTGTTTTTTAAAAAAGTTATCTTTTTACAA
>JAQFYM010002819.1:0-21429 GCA_034694785.1 Agrenia bidenticulata
TTACAAAATAATTGTGTGATGAAAAAAGGTTCTCTTATCTATGCGGTGTTTTACCTAAGTGTTAAAAACGTATTGGTTAAAAAAGTTAACGTGCCCTAAGACGGGTACTCGACATTTTTTGGGGCTTTATTTTTTTATAGAGGCCGTAAAAATGTAAATTTTTTTCAGGATAAGTAAAAAGGCAAAAAGTTTCAAAAA
Organism: Agrenia bidenticulata; assembly: GCA_034694785.1. NCBI lineage: Eukaryota > Metazoa > Arthropoda > Collembola > Entomobryomorpha > Isotomidae > Agrenia > Agrenia bidenticulata. The sequence goes on from JAQFYM010002819.1 coordinate 199, forward strand.
TACTTTTTCTGCGTCTAAAAGTAACTGCAAACACAAAAAGCGTATAGTAGGTTTGGATAAACGCATATTACAGCCGAATAATTCTTTTTGACGAATTGTACCTATTATAGATACAGAAAAAAGAGTCTATTTGGTTTTCCTGATTGTTGTCAGTTAGAAAATTTTCATAAATTTGCTGATTTTTAACATAGAAACAAGGCGGTGCATTTCGCACTATTTATCTCTAAACATTTTAAGTTGCTTATTAAAAAAAGATATTTCAACAAAAATAAAGTTTACACTGTAAACAAAAAACAAGCCTGATATTTAGGCTTTTTGCTACAAAAACTGTATGCTTGCACTAGCTTAATGTATCTTTCTTTGCGTAAATAAACTTCAATCATATTCGAAAATGCATAACAGCAACAAAAAATAAAAAAAAAACGAAAACTCAAAAAAAATGGCAATATTAAATTTGATAGTATATAAATTACGACTTTACCAATAGAAAGTCATATTTAGGGCGTTTTCACTTTTTTCCTATAGGTTGCATACCTATAGGATCTTTTAAAAGTACAATGAACAGTTATACATTTTTCATATTTTGCTATAGTATATTGATTAGCATCGTTGTTTTTTTTATACTTTTTATTATTTTCAATTCAACATTTTAAAGTTTTAAAAAAACCTACAGTTATCCTAATTTGAATGTTTTCAATTATACCAACATATAGTTTAGTAAAGCACGCAAGGTCTGCCAATATTTTTTATCCTATGGATAGAGCCATATGATTTGTTTGCATATACCCCTACCATAATTTTATTTTCTACGGTAGGGTAAAATGTGACCTTTTAAAAAAAAACATGGGTTTCTAAGATTTTAACCATGGAATTGATCCAAAGGATAAACGACTATAAAAATGCAAAAAACACTAAACCTTCCATAGATCCAGTCAAATAGATAAAGACAGATTTCTATCTAGAAGTTATGGATTTTTATTTTCTATATAAAAGCCTTTTTGAAACGCAGGACTGTTTTTTTATTACCAAAGACAATTTAATGCGCACAATATAATATATTTGTTAAATTGTATATATGTTTAATACTTCTTTTTTTATTTATATACTTTTTTGCGCAATGTAAATTTTTCTATTCTAGGATTATAAAAATATTTGGGACTACTGCAAAAAATCAACTGTAAAAAATGCGTAAAAAATAAAGAATGAACATGGAGCGTATATATTTACATAAAATCTAAACGTTGTTTTTATAGCCCATTTAGATTATTTTTTTCTTATAGTAAAATATTAACTAAGTTTATTGTGAAAATTCTTGTGTAAAATATAAATTAACTGCAGACTTTTTAAAAAACTTCAATATGTTTGATTCATGTTTAAACTGTACTTTTAAAGCTTATAAAATATGTAGAATATAAATGCATGGCCATAAAAATACTTAGATATTTACTTGTATATAAAAAGTACATTCTCTCTATATTTTGTGTTTTATACACTTTTCAGAAGTGAATTATCTCGCTTATACGTATTCGTATAACAAAAAACTCAGGTTCATTACTTTTTGCATAAAGTTAAAACTAAATATTAATTGTAAGTCTGCATTTGTTGCCACTTGGCAAAATATGCTATTCGAACTACAATTAAAAAAAAATAATTCTAAATAAATGTAAATAAAACACAATATTTATTCCTTTATTTACCCAGGTGATTATCGTTTACTTTGTTTTACACAAAAAGAAAGAAATTGAGGTTAAAACACATATTTCCAAAACAAAAAAAAACAAGTGAGCTTTTCTTGCATGTATATAAGTTTTTTTTGCACAATATTGCCGCGACATGGGGAGAACTATATTTGAATTTTAAAAACTGTTCGATGTTTAGAACAAACCCATTTTCCGGAGGGTAAATACTGCTTTTTGTGCCGCTTTGTTTTAAACATTTGCATTCATGTTTTATAATGCATCTGATGACAGAATATAAAATTGAAAAAAAATAAGAAAAGTTTATCCTGTAAAAAAAAAAAAAGAACACATATATAGACAAGAATATGTAGAAATAAAAGTTAATGATGCAGAATATTAGGTTTTAAATATGCAAAATTATTGCGAATGCAATTTTAAATCTTTATAAACATCATATACAATAAAATTTTTTGTATACATATTTTGTATGCAAAACTAGTTTTGTCTGCTATTTATCGAAGTAAATTTGTAGATTAATGCGAAAAAAAACAATAAAAAGAAATTTACGTGTTTTTTTGCGTTTTTTCATTAGGTCGAAGCCAAAAAAACATCTACCTGATAGAAACAGCGTCTTAAAAATACATATCACAGGTCCCCGTAACTTTTTGTGGTCATTCTGGCCCCTAGTTTTTTGCAAAATTAGGTATGTTTAGAATTACTTGATTCTCGGTATCCTGAATAGAACTTAAAGAAGTTAACAGTAACTCTTACTCTTAAGTATTTTTAATTCTTTATAATGCGTATAATTAAAAGCAAAAAAACAACACAATTTTCAATTTTTGTTTAAACATACGCATGTTTTTTGCATTTAAAACCTTTATTCGTAGGTTTTGTAAAAGTGTTTATGTGTCTAAATACAAAAACTAGTTTCTTCACCGGTTTGCAAAAAATAAATCGCCGACTTCTCTAAAATGCTGTTTGAATTATTTTTATTATGTGTATAATTAGCAAGTAAAAAATAGCAAAATTTTGCATAAATAATGAATATTATATTTCATTTTTAAAAACAATTTAAAAATGCTATGAGTAAAACCATAATTATATGTAACCGTATATACAGTTTGATTTTTTTTTTGTACGTATAAATATGACTTTTAAATATCTAAGACAAAAGTAATACGAACATATGTTGTAATGAGCATTAAACAAGTAGTCCTAGTGGACGAAGTACAAAACGTGCTTTGAGGCGTCGCAAGACATCTGCGTGAGGGGCGAGATTTTAAAATGAAAACAAAAGTTGTAAAAGATTTATTTGTTAAATTAACAACGGGCACGGTTCCTATAAAGAACAGGGCAAGAAAAGGGGGACCTTGAATTTTTAGATGTTAAATATTATCGTAAATCACGAAATTTTTACATAGAAAATTTTGTTACTGCCAACATATTTTGTTTTGTATTTTTGCGCATATGAAAATATATTTTAAACGCCTTTAACTCTAGAAATCGTTTTATATAGTGGTCCCACTTTTTAAAAACCAACACTGATACAACATGAAATATATTATTTGATGATATACAAACAAGATTTATCAACAAATACGCACTTTTTTATAAAAAACGAGTATATCGCGTCAAAATATACTGTGTCTTATACGTACATATAATGTATTTTATACTTGCTCATGAAAAGAAAAATCACAAAAAAAATATATCAACAGGCTTATATTTTTCTATTTCTTTCTAACGGCTTTTACCCTAAAGTGAAACAACATATATTTTAGAACGGAAATTATTGCGAATGCAAAATTAGACGACGATATGCACAATGCAATACACTTAAGCTACAAAAAAAATGACAAAAACACACTGATCTATGTGCATAATTTGTATAATTAATATATTACTGTAGTGTTAGAAGTTGTGTTAACTTACAAAAACATTTTTATCATGTACAACCGTTGTTTAAAAACGTTTTTTAAGCTTTTTATAAGTATTATATTATGCGTTCTTTTACAATATTATATCAAACAATCTTTTTTTTTTGTTTTGGGTGGAATAAATCTCGCCATCATAGCGCGATGTCTTATGACGGGTAACTGTAAAGTATAAAAAGTGTCGGCCTAGAAAACATTGTCCAGGATCCCCAGTTTTATATAATAAATTATAAAAAACACAAAAATAACAACTCTCAGTGCAAAATGTCTACACTTTTTGTGTTAGTGTCATAAAAAAACCTATAACTCAATTTTTACAGCAAAAACCCGTTGTTGTTTGTAGCACTTTTAACAGGTTTTTAATTATTTTAATAAAATTGCAAATTTTAATTTTATTGTATGTTTTGCAATATTTTTCGCACAGAAAAACCCATCAGCATATAAAATTTTCATAAAAATTAACGCCATAAAAATTTTTACTTTTTGATATTTTACGCGTTTTTTCCTACAGCGAAACAATCAGTAAGTCTGCACTATACAAAAAATTTTAGTATAAAAACGCTTTCTATCGTTTTTGAAATATACTTGTGTTTGAGAAATACGTTTTGCAACTTATTTTTGCGACAATAAGCTTTCCTATAAAAAATGCGCCCAAGGTTCATATACCTAAGTCTTCTGTCGCTTACACATAGATATCACTAATTTTTATAACGTAAAAATGCAAAAAATGCTATTATTGATCGATAAAACATAAGATTCATGTAAAGGACGTTTTTATGACTACTACACCTACATTGGAATATTTTAAAAATTATATTGCACAAAAAACATTTTGAGCAAAAATGAAACTTTCTAGAAAACCCCGGTGAGATGGTACTACTTTCTTCTTTGTAAAAAATATAACTTTGGTTTCATTACGCTGTTATTAGCCTACCGATTCTCGACCCGTTTACTCAGTGGCGTACTCAAGGGAACATAGGACAGCCAGGCTCATCCTTGTATAAAAAAAGGCCACAAAATTTTATGGAGAAACCTTTTCTCGCAGATATTTATATATAGAAAATCATAAAATCTAAAATTAGTCACAGTAAAATTGACAAAAACAATTAATTTAAGATTTTCAACTTCATCTATCGTTTTTTAACTGTCATTTTCTATAAAACGATAACTATCTTCATACTAAATAAAATCCTGGGTACGCGACTGCTTATACTATCTCTTTTGTAAGATTTTTTGAGTAAAAATGTAATTTATAATGCTAGAAGTTTTTTAAGTGTTAAAAAAGTATAATGCTGTTATATCTAAAATAAAATTCTCATGTTTTACGAACCTCTGGGTAAAAGCATTTTTACCATGATATTTTTTTGTATTATTATTATACCAGGAGTGAAATAACTAACTACAGTGATTAATGGACAAAAACCTTTTAAAAGCGTAAAAAGTACAAAAAAAACTTTTGCTACTGCCTTTGCGTTTTTTTTTCATATTTACCTTGCAAGCTGTTTTGTATTTTTAAATTTTAAACGTTGATAGAAAAGACATCAGGGTCAAAAATAAGAAAAAAAAACCCTGGATAGAAATTCAGGTTTACAACTATTATATAACTGCCTCGAGCTGTTTTTAAAACTACTTATTAGCAAATCGCTATATGAAAAAAATAAGCTTTCAAACTGTATGATCTGCAGTCATGCGCGTGCAAAGGAAACGGCGGATAGGGGGGTTGCCCACCCCTCAGGGGATTTTCCACGCCTGGGTTTAAGGGAAGTGGTCTTTTTTGTTAGTGTTTTTTTTTAAATTAAGAATTAAAAAAAAAAATTTAAAACTTAGAAACATCGAAATACACGGTTTTTCAGACAACCTTCACAATAACACAGATTATTTTTGGCTCAAAAATTCCTGGGTACGCCACTGCCTAAAGTGAACGGTTGTGGTATTTTTGACACCCTTATTATAAAAAAACTTTAAGATTTACAAATCACCAGTATGCGTTACACAAGCAACCATTCGTCATTTCTTCTGGCACTTTGATGATAGTAGTGTCTGTTTTAAGCTCAGATTATTACATGCAGCAACAATTCTATATGATACATTACGAGCAAAAAAAGTGCCTTAAAGGTATATATGCATACTATAAAGGCCTATGCTCATTGGTAATGTATGACATACTCATTCTTTATTGTGATCAACTTTAGTTACGTTTTATCTTAGACAATTTTTAGGCGTAACACTAAACAAAGAGTCCAATTAATTTTATCTCAGATAGTACAATTTTAGTATTGTCATAGTAAACCTATCTGTTTTGGTTGTAAACCAGGCGTTTAAAGTAGCTTTTATCATGTGCTAATAAGACTTTTGAGACAAATATGCCCAAAAAAAACAAACTAACGTGCATGCATCTAATTTTATCTTCTTTGTATGTTAAGATAATTGTCTATTTACAACTTACGGAACCTATACTTGCATTTAAACTTATAAGTTAAATATATCAATTTCCGATGTCTTATAGTAGGTTTTTTGTACATTTGTTTTATGTTTATTTTTACATATACAAAAAAGATTTATATCCGATTTTTGTATAAGAATGACGCTGGAAAGCGTACAACTAAAGCCGCAAGCTTATAGTTACGATCTTCGTGTTTAAAGTGAAAACCTTTTAAGTACACATTTAACCAAATGATATATATATGAAGCAATTTAAGCGCAAAATATCTTTTTATATACAGATGCAAATATGAAAAATATTTTGTCTTTTATATTTATCTTAATAACGTGTTTTAAGATTGTTGATTGTTTCAATTTTTTTATAAGTTTTTTTTAAGTTGCTTTTTTCTTGGGACAGATTTAGTTCTTATAACAAAAATTGTAAGATCATGATTCAAACACGTAAAACTTTGTTTTGTAAATGTAGTGTCGATATGTGTGCTTGTTTATACCATTTACAAAACAAATAGGACGGTTTCCAAATCAAAAAGGACGTTTTCCAAACCAAATAAGACGTTTTACGAACCAAATGAGACATTTTCCAAACCATATAGGTCACTTTCCAAACCAAATATGACATTTAATAAACCGGATAGGACGTTTCTTAACCCGTTCAGGGCGTTTCCAAACCGAATAAGACGCTGACCAAACCGAATGGGACAAATTTTATCAGTGCAAAAAAAAATTGTTTTTTTACTTTATATGTATTTTTTTTTGTTAATATATAGTTTTTTTGAATTTTTATTGGAAAAAATGCAAGTTTTTGGTCAAAAAATAATTTTGACAAAAAAATATGAATTTTAAAAAAATACTACAAAAATCGTTTAAAAACAAAAACTTTAAATAAAATCAACTAGAGTAGTAAAGTTAATCATTCCAGCTAAGTTTTTGTGTTTTTAATTTACATTTATATATTTCATATTTTTTTGTCAAAATTTAATTTTTGTCCAAAAAGAGCAATTTTTCTAATAAAAATTAAAAAAACTATATATTAACAAAAAAAATTACATATAAAGTAAAAAACAATTATTTTTTCTACTGATGAAATTTGTCCTATTCGGTTTGGTCGGCGTCTTATTTGGTTTGGAAAACGTCCTATTTGGTTTAAAAAACGTCCTATTTGGTTTGGAAAATGTCTTATTCGGTTTGGAAAGTGTCCTATATGGTTTGGAAAATGTCTTATTTGGTTTGGAAAACGTCTTATTTGGTTTTGAGGACGTCCTATTTGATTTGGAAAATGTTCTATTTGATTTGGAAATGGTATATAAGACCTTTTTTCTATTTAGAAGATAACGTAAATTTTTGCCGGATATTTTATTGATAAAGCTACATTTTTTTTTTGGAAATAAAGCAACACTTTTTGTATTTCTTTGCTATAATAGATAATCTAAACTAAAATATTGTAAAGTTAAAAAATACAGGATCATGAACACCTCGTATTAAACAGGCGCGCACGTAAAAGAAGTTAAGTTGTTCGACTAGGATGCTTTTGGTTGATGTTTAATGCCGTTCGAGCAGTTGTTTGATCCATTTTAATTTGTTAAGCACAAATCTGTTTTCCAAGTATATTAAAAAAACAATTTTACTATTTTTACACCCAAAAAAATGTCCTTGTAAGTTTACCGTCAAAAACATATATATTTACAAATAAAAAAGTACTGTATATTAGTTTTTATAGTATTTTTTCAGTATATTACAATGTTAACATATCTTGCTATTTTTAACGGCTAGTAGTTGATTTTAAACTTTTCCGTCTTAAATTATGATGAAGAAAATATAATTATAATAAAATACCCATAAACACATATTCAATAATTACCAGGACTCGAGTAAAATACAGGAAATAGTTTCCAACAAGTGAAGGATGGACAAATAAAACCATGTTTTTTATCCAATAAAACATATTTGCATGCAGTTTAACTAAAAAATATATATTTTTTATAGCTGTAAAAAGCAGTGGCGTTCCATGGAATTTTTTCAGCCCAGACCAAGTTAGTGTTTTGTACAAAAATCCACCGAAAAAAATGATTTAAAGAGTTAAGAGTCTTATTATTTTTTGCAAAATGTTTATATTTTTAATCCTTTATTTCTAAAATTTTCGATAAAGAAAACTCTGCACATAAAAAAACCCACTCTTTAATTTAGGCGCACTTTTTACCCATTGGGGCTCGGACCCCCCTAGAAACGCCACTGGTAATGAGCAAGAATATATGAGTAAAATCATCGTCTTATAAGAAAAATACATGCGATTTTGTACCAAAATCTAATGAGAATTGTTCATATATGGTAAAGTATTGTAATGATCATGTGTTAAAAGGCAATTATTAGTTATTTTGTATACATTGCTATCGCATTTTCACTACGATTGTCATATGAATGTTGACAAATAACAATAAACAGCTTTTAAACTGCAGTAATAAGATCTTTTTTGTTGCACTGATTTGTTGCAAGTTCTAAATAAGAAACGTAAGAACTTTTTCAATTAAAAATGTTCATTTTTTATTAATTTATAATTTTTCGTATATTTAACCATATACATTAGGCATAAAATATCTCAAATCATATAAAGAGAAAATAAACTATAAAAAAACTACGAGAAAACTAAAAAAATTTTTTTATGTATTGTAAATTTTAATATGCTACTTGTAGTTTATAGAAATCCTGCATTTTTTCCTTTTTTAGTTTGACGTTTTGTCGTGACCTAACAATAACACTAGATTATAGGTTGAATTGTAAGATTATGTCTAAGTTCCGCTGCTTTTATACACAAACAATCGTGCAAAGCAGGAATAACAGAAATATTTAATTTAATATAAAAAACTGTATATTTAAAAAAGTACAGCGTATTTTATTTTTTATGCTGATTTTGTACACACGGTTATGTAATTAAAATAAAAAACTAGAAAGTAATTGCTTCCTTGGTGTATTTGTCGCATTTAGATGCAAAAATGTAGCCAGAAGCGTACCCAGAGGGCAGGGTGGTGTAATTCCCCTCTAGAATATTTTTCACGCCTAAATTTAAGGGTGTTTTTTTTGTACAGAGATTTTTTATATTTTAAGAATCCAAATAAAAAAATATAATATGAACTTTTTTCAAAAAAAAATATAAACCACAAAACGTCAGAAAACAACGTTTTAAGCCTATTTTTTTCCAAAACGCTGACTACCCCCTGGTCAAAAATTCTGGGACGCCACTGACTGTAGAATAGTTGTTAAAAATATATATCCTATAAGATACTGTTTACTACATACTTAAGAACGAGCACACCCCCTCAAAACAACGAATAACACTTAAAGAAGTGTGTTGCAGTATTAAAATACCTATTTAAAAAAAAACCGGTATTTTCGTACTTTTTTGGTACACATACGATGATAAAACGATGAAAAAAATATAATAGGGCAATTTTGGCTTTATTTGTAATGTTCCGCTGTAATATTGATCTTTAGATTTTTAACCCTATAATAAAAAAAAACTATCTTTAGAATATAGGGTAAAAGGTAAACATGATGATACGCTATTGGATAAAAGGACCCTCTTCAAATTGGTTACAATAATTTTATATTGTCGAGTTTTTTCTGGCGTTATTTATTAAAGCATAGACTAATGGGTTTTAACGACAGCAATAATTCATCTACAGCGTTCCTAATTAAAGATCAAATATAACTATGTATACGCAATTTTTTCACCAGAATTACGATATAAGCAATATATTTAAAAGCAATTCTAATTCTTGCGACATCAATATACTGTCATTTCCCATAGTTTCTATGTAAAATCTTGCAAGATAAGGCGAAAATATGCTGTAAAATTATAAAAATTTTAGTATGAGAATAACAAACATAATTTTAACTCATGTAATAAAAAAGGCAAAAGAAAATCATATGATTTTTGAATCAAGTTTTAGATCCAAATATTTATTTTAACCCGAAAAATGGTCTCTAGTAAAAAATCAATAAAAATAGTATATAATCTGCATAAACATGTACGCGAAGATATAAATGTACACTAAAAAGTATATCTATTTCAAGTACATAAAAAAATATAATATTTGAGACTTCACGGTTTATTTGTGTTTTTTCCACAAGAGCTATGTATCTTTGCAATATTTCGATTAATTGATGTTATTTGTATAATTAGTGATGAAAAAAAATATGTCTAAAAAACTAACAGCTGTTCTATTTTTTCCAAGACATAAAAAATATATCCAAACAGCAAAAAAAAGTAGAAAATGTTTGATTATTAATCAAATTTGAAAATTGTGATTGTTGAAAGACACGCTTTTGCATTTTAAACTACAAAAAAGTTGAATAAAACTTAAAACTATAATTTTTGTTTTTAAAATTATACGACCCAATAATTTTGTTTTAACCTCTTGCAAATTTGCTTCGCTTAAAAGGGGTAGGGTTTATAATTTAATTCACTAAAAGAGTATTAATTTTTGATATTTTAAAGTGCTGGTACAGTATAAGATGAAAAAACAAAATTATAAAATATCTTGTGTAGTTCTTAGAACGATTCAACACCATTTTTGTTTTGATTTTATACTTTTTTTATATTATTCTTGTTTGGTGTTATGCATTATGAAATGGATTCCACAGATAAAACACAAAAGTGTTTATAATAAAAAAAAATTAGATTATTATATTAGAAGCAAACCATGAATTTATCCGCAAGCTGAATTTAAGATTTATCCAAAGAAAAAGATTTTTTCATGCAAAGCTTAAACCGAAAAATTTTTATGGTGTCAATATGTAATAAGAAACAGGCACAAAAAAATATTTATTATGCATACGAATTTTATACGTTTTAGTAACCAGGGCCTAAAATATCATAGCGACTTAACTCAGTTTCATAGAAACCTGCATAAAATGACTATTCACTGTGTATTTCTCACCAAAACTTTTTTTATCTTTCTCAGTTCGTAACCAAATTTCTTAAACACGTAATATTATTTCCGAGAAAGAACATATATATAAGTTATTATAGGCATGATTTTCTGCATAAAGTAAAATAATAAATGTAATTTTACACATTATTGAATTCTTAAGTAAACTGCATCTTTATAGTATGTGTTTTCTTAATTTGTTAAAAAATGGATAACAAAAAAGAATTTCCATGAAAAGACAGTAGCTAAATTTATCCTAGATTTTTTTTGTTTTTTTTTATTATATGATAAAAGTAATTAGTTTTACAGTATATAAGATCAAAAAAAAGCAAATGGCATAGATATATAAAGATAGATTTTTTTAGAAGTCTAAGCCATAATTTTAATATAACTAATATTTTTTTAAGAAAATAATTTCAAAGTAAAACAATGTTAAGTTTTTTTTATAATGCAAGACAAAACTAATATACGATTTTTAGAGTATTCCTTGTGTAGAATTGTTTAATACAAAAAAATGGGCACTGAAACTATATAAATTAAGTAATCTTTCAAAAAAATGCTCATTTTTGACACTTCAAAAAAATTCTTCTTATTTATCAACTCAGAAATCCGATAACAGAACACTGAGTAAATTTTGAGTATATACTCAGTTCGTCATTCAAGCCCAGTCAGTAACCATATAAAAATATATAATCAAATTGACCGTCATTTTTCATGTACACTGTATAAATATATGATATTATAGAAGCTATATTTTAAGCCCCTTCTTTTGTGAACTCAAAAAAAAGAGATAAAGAGAATCCTGTCTTTTTTGTCAACAATATCGCCTCTTATGCCAAAAATCATGTTTATGATTTTATTCTACACCATGTGGGAAAATATGCTACAAAAGTAAAAATATTTTAAATAATTTTTCTTTTGCCGTCTGTAAAATGTTTTATGATTGTTTAAACTTGTATAAGTTGTGTCGCTTGAATACTTAAGAGGGCGGCTGATTAATGGGGACGCATTTTGGGGCAAGTAAAGTACAAAAAAATGTTTAACGCAAAATAGATTTTTTATTTTACACATATTGCAAAACAAAAAAATTTTATTAAAGATTTATGTGCATCTTTGATGTTCAAATATAGATAGAAACCGTTACATTTATATAAGATTTACTTTTAAAATGCTTAGGTCAATTTAAATGTAGCAAGTGTGTTTTTTTGCAGTATTTTTGTATTTTTTTCGTTTTGAACCGGAACTTAAAGAATAGTTTGTTTTGTTTTCCGAAAGATTAGGACCCCGTAAATCATCATTTGCCCGTCGTGCGTGTAAAAGACTAAGATACACATTAAACAGTGTAACTGTTTATAAAGTATATTTTAAAATACGTAATGTGCCTTTATTAGCCGCATTATTACTGTATGATTTCGGTATAGTGCATAAAAATTACCTTTTTCACTATTTAAAATACTTAAATAGATATAATAAAACATGGCACGATCTAATAGTATAGTTTCATGCATAAAATTAACATTTAATTTTTACAAAAAAATCTTTTATAAGTAAAATCTTTGTCTTCGAATTAGTGCAACATAAACATTCCAGCAAAATAGGTTGTTAATTTTACTAAATAAAAGTTTTTTTAACAACTTTTTTATGGTTATTATAGTTGAATGTGTTTATTAACTTTTTCATAATAAACTTCATTTAAGAAAGTGATAATTCTAGTAATTTTTATTTTATAAAAAATGTGTTCTTATGAAAAATAGTCGCATTTGAAACATGATTTAGAATATTATAAGGCATTTTTGTATTTTGTTCGTAAAAAATATAATTGAAATGTAAAATACAAAGTACACATGCGAATAAATTATTGGTTTGTTGGTGAATTCTAGTAATTTTAGCTTGTCAAATAACAATGCGGCAAGTGAAGAATGTTAAGAAACCAATAAAGTTATATATAGGTTTTTCTAAAAAAAGTATTTTATAGACTACACATACTTTGGAATGCAAGTTTTGGCTAACGCATAATTCTGTATGCACAAATTAAATGTATAGTATACGAAAATTCATTATACATAAATTATTTGCGCGATCCCTAGAAGAAGTATAAAAGTGTAATTTAGGAGCTGTTAAAATTACGAAGGCTAATTATATGGGGTCACTAGATTGGGCATACAAAATGAAGAATATAAAAACGATTAGTTTATTTTATCATTCTAAAAAAAATAATTCTAAAAGTAAATGTTGGCGGTGTATAGCACAGCCCAAGGCTTCCAAATATGGTACGGCAATGGATTATTGTCAATTTTTGAACCGCCGTCCATTATGGCCATATTGGTCAGGATGGTTTTGCCATATATAAGGGCGTTTTTGTATCGTAAAACTTTATATTATAACATGATATTTTAAAATATATATACAATTTCTGGTCATTTTAATAGCTTCAACATAGTATAACCTTTTTTAATTTAAAGTTGTTATCCTTTGTAAGACAATATAAAAATAAGAACAATATTATAAATGAACTTATATAAAAAATATTTGTTTATTCAACATTTTTTGAGATTTGTTTCTTGTATATAAAAAGCTGTAGTAATTAATGGTTTCATGTCCATTTCGGCTGATCTAGGTGATGTGATACATACTTTTTTTCATTATTTTACAATTTAATTTGCATATTTGGGTATATTCAATACTTTATAACAAAATGAAATGTATTCTCTTAGAAATAAATATAGTCATAAAGAAGGGAATAAAAAATATGCTAAAAATACGAAGAAAAATATGTGAAAAATATGGGAAAATATGGGAAAATATGGGAAAAATATTTCTAAAATATGCAAAATATGAAAAAAAGCTTTCCCTCCATAATTTACCTACAGTTTATGACCATATATGAACAACACAACTATTTTTTCGGACGCCTTGGCACGGCCTACAAATGATGAAAAAATAAGGGTAAATATAAGTACGAACGTAACACAAAACAAGTTATAGTGTCATTGATACGCGTAAATGAAGATTTTTACTAAATGTAACTTCTGTTGAACAATTTGTGTTTACTTACAATCAATTATTTATCAATCTCGTATTAGTATAAATCAAGTAAATTTTCCAAAAAAAACATTATAAGGTATCAAATATTACAACCAAAAAAACACACAATAAAAGTAAAACAGAGTAAAAAACTTGATTTCCTTGTTACGACTTTATAAATGTCTTTGGAATGAGTTTAACAACAATTTACCCTTTTTTCGGGTTATTTTTAACTCGTTTAATTATTTTTATTAATGTAATAAGGTCGAACAGCAGTTTATATTTTAAATATGTATTTATACTACGTTTTATTTATTTTTTATAAAATAGTATATATTCCTACTATTTAGATGATAATTTCCTATAAAATACCGTACATTCCCGACATTACGCATCAGTATCGATTTTAGAATAAGGTGCGCTAATTTTTTTTTGATTTTTTTATGTAATTTAAGGTAACAATATATTTCCAATAAACATGCTTACTTTCGGGACTGTAAGATAGTCATACATGTTCGTTTATTTAACATTGTATACTTTTAATCTTTTGTTTTCCCTTCATGCCCTAGAATAGGACCCATATATCAGTCGCCCCCTTATGTGATGAAGCCCTGGAAATCATAGCATAAAATTGGCATTTATGGGTTGTAAATATAAATATAAAAAACAATAATAATAGATTAAATAAACGAATAAAAATTATCTTTGATTAGTTTCTTTATATAATAATCATTATTGTAAATCTTTTTTATCGATTATAAATCGGTTCATACTTGTATATATTTACAACATACCTTTAATACATGGGGTATATTTTAAATATTATGACGCTTCGTAATGCTTTTTTTGGTGGTTCTAATGAAGGATTAAATCCAATAATAAATGATTATCAACCAACAGAATACCAAAATAGTAATCTAACCGATGCTACACTAAGCAAAATGATAGTTAATAATGCAGCATTATTAAAAGATCCAAAGCCGATAGATCCATATAGTAATTTTTTCAGAAAAAGAATTATAAAACCGACTTCAACTGTTTTGCCCGTATCAACAACTATAAGTTTAAACACATATTTCCAAGACCGTAATCCAGTAAGCAATAATATCACACTCTTAAATAATGATATTGATGACATAAAAGCTGATAATATAATATATGATTCGCCAAATAAAAAACAGGAAATAAATTCGCCAAATTCAACTGAGCTGCCTACATCAAAGGAGCTGTCTATATCAACTGAGCTGCCTTTACCCATTGAGCTTAAAATATCAACTATGTTACCGGAATCAACTGACCTGCCAACTGACCTGCCAACTGACCTGCCAACTGACCTGCCAACTGACCTGCCAACTGACCTGCCAACTGATCTGCCAACATCAACTGGCCTACCAACATTGACCGAGCTACATACACCAACCGAGCTACCAGAGTTAACAACTATTAATCCGGACACAAAAATTTTACTTCATAATTCCGAGCGCAATAATACAGCTATTTTAAAAAACGATATTGATGAAATACATACTGAAAATAACGATAATGGAATTATACTTATTAATCCTATGCCATCAGCTGTAAATAGCGCGGAAAATCCATCGATTGATAAAATGGTCTTACAAGATGGATTTAATAAGTGGAATACACGTAAGTCACCATGTTGCAGTGTTTACAATAATTCTTTGAATCAAACCGTACGCCTTTCGCCAGTATATATTAGTCTTCCATCTATCAGTGAATATGTAGCAAATTATATTAATAATAATGCTGAGATGGAATTACCAGACGAAGAAGAATATCTCAACTTATATGCTAGGATGTCTGAGCTTGTATTTTCTAATGATACTAAATTATTACAGAAGTTCGATGATGTAATACTTGAATATTATCCCACTCCAACAGAATATGCAAATTTATGTGATTTAAAAATAATCTCTACCGGCTGGCCAGAATATAATGAATATAAAAATATTTATGACACAATATCGTTATTTGCAGAAAAACCATCTAAGGAGGTTATTAATAATATCATGATAAAGGAGAACGTTAAATTTACATGGCCGCATCCAAACGAATATTTTTCATTATATATACTAGGGATTTTAAGATTGAACTGGCCACTGCCAGTTAGATATAGAATCTTATTTGATAGAAACAAAACTCTAGTTAATTGGCCTAATTTTGAGGAGTATGCAGATATTTTTATTAATGTTTTACATCCTTTAAGCTGGCCACTTCCGGAGGAATATAAATCACTGTATAATATGAACATTGCCATAACAAAATGGCCACATCCAACTCAATACAACAATCTATTTAATAATTTAAGCAATAACTTTTCATCGAAAGCTGAAGATAGCAGAATATGTTCATCAGATATTTATATTAATCATCTGGAATCGGAAAAAAGAGAGGCTTCAAAAATAACAAGTAAAGCGACGAGAATATTTTTATGTGGAATGAGTATAGTTATAACAATGATGTTGGTTAGTTTACAATGACTATGAAATGTGAAAAAAGAAATTACTTAATGTAATTTAACATGTTTAATATAAAGTAATTGTAGATTATACCTTGTTAACATGAGTTAAAACTGTATTATATCAGTCAAATATCCATTTTGACATTATTTATGGGATCTTTGACTATTTAAATACATTTGACAACGTTTGCTAAATTAATGCCGACGCAAAAAAGATTAATGTTTCTTCTAATGAATTTTTGACACACAATAACAATTTTTTTTTAAAAATAGTGCAACTAATTATGCGTCGTATAAAAGACCCGAAAATCACTTGAATAATAAACGAATCTTTATAAAGGCACCAAGATACGTCCCATTATGATTACCAGTATTTGAAAATGTATCTTTTTTTTATGGAATAATTATTTATTTACCACGAGAAAAAACTGCCGGGGGTACTACTACATTTCGGTACCCTGATAGACGTTTCGGTACCCTGTATTTTTAGGGTAAAAAAGATCAATTAGTAAATGAGAATAAATAGATATTAAAATAGATAAAATTGTAAAAGTACACAAAAACCTTCTTAAAATGTGGCAGAACAAAAGAATGTCCCTACTGAAAGCCCAAAATAGAAAAATGGGGATACTAATCATGGAATATAATGAAAAAAAATAAATGGTTTAATATGAATATTGTCCTTAGCCAATACCAACCCCTATCCTCGTAACTATTTCCTTGCTTCAGAGCTTTCTTTGCCGAATCACAGCTTAGGTATGGTTTGTGTAAGGAGAAGATTGTTAGGGGATAGGGTAATGGTTAGTTGATAGGGTAATGGTTGGGGATATGGTTTGGTTAAGTAATTATCTTACACTTCATCTATTTATTTAGTGATGTTTTTACCAAGCTAAACACCTTTCCCCTTTATAACCTCTTATTTTCTGCCCTAATTTAAGAGGGTACCAAAACGTCTATCAGGGTACCGAAATGTAGCAGTATCCTGCGGGGTTTTCCCATGTGAAGAAAAATAAATATAAGGGCGTGTATCTTTTTTTTCATGTGGTATATTTATATACAGCTTGCGCGTAAAAATTTTCCGATGGGATAAAATTTCCCATGGAATTTTTTACCGCTTAAAAATGTGTATTATTTCCCTTGTTTTTTTTTACCCTTTTTTGCATGGAAGTTTTTCTGGCTTAGGGCGTGTATCTTTTTACCCATGGGGTATATTTATATATAGCGTGGGCGTAAAAATTTTCCCATGGTATAAATTTTCCCATGGTGTTTTTTAACAGTTAAAAATGTGTATTTTTTATATACCATGAGGTTTTTTTACCAATGGTTTTTTTATCCTTTTTTTACATGGTATATTTTCTCCCCTAGATTTATTTTTTTCCCATGATAAATCTATAATTTTCCCATGGGAAAAAAAAGATACACGCCCTAAAATTTATTTTTTTCCCATGGGAAAACCCCGGAGGTTATTGTTGTGTAAGAATAATTAAAGATAAGTTATTTATTTATTGTTGTAAGACTTATATCTTTTTTTTTAAAATCATTTCTGATTAAGCAATTACTTTGTGATCATTATTATTTTAAATCAATTGAATTAATTTGAATTCCGAAGTCTAAGATCAATTATCTAGCAATTAGAATTAGAGTCTTATATCCATACCAATTATATTAACAAAGGGCCACCCTTTGTAACAGTTATTTCCATTGTAAATCTATAATTTTCCCATGGGAAAAAAAGATACGCCCTAAGGGAGAAAAAATACAATGTTAAAAAAAAGGTAAAAAATTCCAATGGGAAAAATTCCCCATGGTATAGAGAAAAACACATTTTTGGAGAGCGAAAAAATACCATGGGAAAAATTTTCCAACGGGTAATCTTTTAGGCCTAAAATATAAATGATTTTTCCCCATGGAACAAAAAAAGAAACACATTCCTAGAGTATCTTTCTTCGGGGGCCGGGGTGCATCTTTTATATATTCTCTTTGACTTTAAACAAATAAAAACGGACTGTAATCTTTTATAAGGCTGCCATAGCAACTTATATTTTAGGACATGCTTGAAATGTCAAAAAGTAAAATTGAAGTAGTCATATAGTATAATTAATTGTCATTTATTTAGTAAACTTTGTCGTTAGGTATTTAATATGATCAAAGATTGCCATAACAAAGTCAAAGTGGGGTTTAATTTTGCATTAAACAGCATAAAACCATCTATTGCAGTGCTTCCTAATCTTTTGTATTTTTTACGCTCAAAATGATCAGGAATAATAATTAGGGTCCCATCAATGAGAAAGCAAAAGAAGACCACCTCTTATGATACTACTACCTGCAAATTGAATTGAGCATATTATGATGCAAATATGCATTAAGAAATCAGGCTGAATTCATTTGACATATCGTGAAAGAAATATAATGAAGAATTAAAAATTCAAAAAGAAGCGTGCATTATGGCACAAATATTTCATTATAAAATGCACAGTTATAAAAGTTCCAACAATAAATAGCACTACAACGCGAATTTTCTTTTATTTACTTTTATTAGGTATAAACTGAAAATTGAAAGATATGCTATAACTCTATAATATCCTTCACAAAATTATAAAAATACAAAACTTTTCTATAACAAACTAATTAGAAGATAGAAAATATATAATTTACATTTATTTTTGTCTGGGATGATTTATTTGCTATTTATTTACCCAGTGTGATATAAGGGGAAACCCGAAATTGCCGAAAAAAAGGCAATTTTTCGTCGTGTTAAATCTACAAAATTGCCGAAATTGCCAAAAGACTGTAAAGGCTTGTTTTTTACGCTAAAAAACACAGAAAAAATTGATTTTTATGATTTAAACTTGTTTATCGTTTTTTTATTGTGAAATATGCTTTTTTATCCCTTTTCATTAAACTAAAAGCCTTTTATAATCGATGCTTGCACATAATTTTTTTACTATAAAACAAGTTGTCAGAATATTTCTATGTTCTACAAAATAAATATATT
This sequence comes from Agrenia bidenticulata, assembly GCA_034694785.1. NCBI lineage: Eukaryota > Metazoa > Arthropoda > Collembola > Entomobryomorpha > Isotomidae > Agrenia > Agrenia bidenticulata. The sequence continues at coordinate 19,680 of JAQFYM010002819.1, forward strand.
GCTGCACTTTTTTATTTGATCAAATTTTGTAGAACACATATAATAAATATTGCCCTGTTAGGGCAACAACATATTCTATAAAAATTTTATACCTATATTTACAAAAAATAAATATTAAAATCTAGCATACAACGTAAAACTGTGCGTCAAAAAGTATGTGCTTACAAAAAAGAAAATGGCGCTATTTTTTTAAGAATTCATTTATTGTCTATTTTTTTTCCTAGCTGTACTGGTAGGGTTCTAAATAATCATTTTATCTATGTATCCGAATATTCACGAATAGTTTTTAAAATAATAATCGGATAATCCGGATAAATCGGATACTTGTTTTTGTTTGTTTTTACGTAGGACCTGATTATGGCATTTTACGATACTGATAGTTTGCTATTTTTTTCGCGCCTTACAAAGGTATAATTGAACATTTGTAGTTTGAAGGCAATTTCATAACCTCATGTAGTAAAGAAAATATTTTTTAGGTTTAAAAAAATGGTGTCCGCATGCTTTAGTCTGTCTTGTGATCAATGAGAGAAAGTTAACATGTACCGAAGCATTTCGAGTATTAAAATATAGTATGTTTCGGCTCTCTAAAGTAATTTTCAGTGACAATACAATATTTTTGATATTTTACTTTTCAAGATGAGTCTTGTACAAATTTTGCAGCAGGAATTTTTTTGTTTTTTCTTGAATTTTGTAATAATGATGCAAAATAACGGCATAAGTTTAAACTATGGCTGGAAAAAACGTTGCAAATATGTTAAGCTGCAAATCTTAAAACGAAAATGTAGCCAAAATTGCGTTAAACTATAAAAATAGATATCGTGATTGTTGTATCACATATATAGCCATTTATAGGCTATAAAAAAGAAGTACGTATAAATAGTCATATGTGGGTTGAAAATATGATTTGACACTTGCAAACAAGAGCCACACAGATTCTACGTCGTTTCCGCTTTTTGGGTATTATGAAGGGTTTTAGCATGTTATAGATTAATGGAACTTTGGAACATGATAAGAGATAATAGATAGATTTAAAACAGTTGTTTTAAAAAAGTATAAAACTATATAAACAACAATAAGTAATTAAATAAGTACCACTAAATGGTTTTCATGTCATATAAAAATAACAAGCGTGGATCAATAAATAAATTCAACCGTGATTATTGCTGTTAACGTGTATGTTTTTTTTATCCAACAACGTTTATTTTAGTTTTTTGTCTTTTACGACTACTTTTTGTCTTTGGTGCATTTATACTTTTTCAAAATGCAAGCATTCTATAGGTTTTTTGTTACAAAAAATACAAAATATCTTTATCAATATGAGTATAGGCAACAAAAAGAAATTAAAATTCTGTGGAATAATGTAATGGGATTTCGAATTATAAATTTTTGACTATGCGTATTTGCTGCGCTTAAAAGCCAATGTTTTTACAGTTTCATAGTTATAAATTTCTTGCTCTATTTTTTTTTTAAATTTATAAAAATTAGTTTTAACATTAATAAGGTATTAAAAGTTGCACCCGGATACTCAAATAAAAAATCCGGAAGCCGATTAATTCATAAACAGTCAAAATAACCCAAATATTCGGATAACCGGATAACCGGATAACCGGTTTTTCGAACCCTAATTATAATGCTTTAAAAACGGTAATACTATTTTTTAGAACATGAAATATCACAAAAAGTAAATAAAAGCGTTTTTTATACATATTAAAATATTTCCGGGATGTATCCCGGGATCGCATTTTTTTGT
>JAQFYM010002820.1:0-21421 GCA_034694785.1 Agrenia bidenticulata
AGGACATAGAGAAGAATGATCTCTGGCGTCAAACTGGTATAATAAACGTGTGTTATTGCACATGATAAGCTTAACGTTGCAACATACAGAACAAGATAAAAATACTGTATAACATATGCACTAAGTGTTCAGTATTTTGCTCCATAAAAAAACCATAGTTTACATGTTTTGTTTTTAAACATTAATAATGTTTGCGTGTATCGTTTTATGTATACAATGATCCCCTTTTCAGTTTATGCCACATAATGGTTATACACAATCATAAAAACCATAACAGCATAATTTCATATAAACAAGGAATTTCTAATTAATATATATTTTGACAGCAATGGTTTTTTCTATAATCTTTGCAATGTTTTTTGTAGACAACACAATATTTTTTTCCAAATGTGCAGGAACGATATATTAAATAGTATAGTATTTTGCCACTTAGTGTTTTGGACTGATTTCATATTATACGAAAAACGCGTATATATGTTATTTTGTATTATATTTTTACTTTGTAAGTACGCAGTTAAATACCTGCTGTGTTTTTCCTGACAGGCCTGTGCATGTGTTGTTTATTTTAAGGTAAATTGTTAACATTAAGATTTACAAAAATTAAAAAAATTACTGATGTTAGCAACGTATTGAGTCACACGTACGTGACAACATTTTTAGTAATTAGATTTTGCATCTGATACTATAGTTCGACCATGTAGTACCGGTTTTTATTTTTATAAGTTTATCAGTTTTTTTTATTTTATTTCAAATTTAAAAAGTTGTAACTTATGTATAAAATGCATACACACTTATTATTCTGCTAAGCAAAAAGTATAATAATCAGTAAGAAAAGAGCGTGTGAGCTGTTTTATGCATGGACCGGTTTTGTTGTCTTGCAGACAATCTTAACAATTAAATGTGTTAACTTACAAAAAATTTGACTTTTTACAGTTTGCATTTTAAACGGTTTAAATATTTTGTAAATGTTTTGAAGTGGAATTCTTATGATCCAAATGCAATTTACTAGTGACAGTTTTGTTTTTTTTAAAAAAAAAAGAAAGGTCAGTCGCACATTTACATAATGTCCTTATTACTAAATTACAGATGTTTAATTTACTAAATTAAGTTTTAATAAATATATAAACATGTAGATTTAATGTGTAGTTTAATGATTTAACCTTTTTTAACTACTAAAAAAAAGAAAAATTACTACGATCTTTTAAAATGAATATTTTTAATATATGCGCACTAAATAGAAGATTGGCGAAAGTTTGCTTTAAAGAGAAATCTGTATAGTTACATCGTAGTTTTTAGTATACATTGGTCATTTTTCGCACACTTTGCACGGCTTTTTTTAGTTTCCAATAACTATTTGTAAGTTATATTTTTTTCAAATTCGGCGTAGTTAAAAAAATAGTTTAAACTTGTCTTGTCTTTTTGTATTTTTACCACATAGATTCTTTACTAATCCGTCCGATTTACTCAGTATTAACATACATTTTTTTTTAGTTTTTTTGTTTCTTCTAGTTTATAACATTTCAGAGTGTATTTTGTAGGGGGTGTACTTTTTTATATATATAATTTTTTTTGTGTTCAGATTGAATTATTGTCTGCATTTGACTATAAAAATCTGATGAAAGACAAAAATGTAGACTTGCACACAGTAAAAAGGATAAACAGTAACTGAAAACTCAGTAAGGGAAAAGTTATGTGCCTGGCGTATAACTTTCCAGTGAGAATCACCCTACTGCAGGCATTATTAAAATTTTTCTTACAAACTTAAATTGTTCTTTTTTGTTGTTTTTATCCTCTTGCTTCAATAAATAAACTTTTTCAGTGTGTAGATATATAGTTTAAATACATATTTTTTATACGTAAATACTAGGTTTTAGACATACATATGTTTTCGTCTGTAGTGTAAAAGATGACGTTAGCTCTTTCTTGAGTAAACTATATTATTAGCTATGTAAAAAGATAGTTTGTGCAACTTACTGTATATAAAAAATTCTGTTGGTATCGCATAAATAAAAAATATATATTAGCTTGCACAAAACATCCGTACGAAAATAAAAACTTGTAATTGGAATTTTGATTTTATAGTTGTCTATGCAACTTAAAAATATTGTACGAGTTAAACAAATTTACAAGCTTAAATTAGAAAAATGTTTACAACTAAAGAGGCGTTAAAAACTTGCAGAAATATAGATATGTTTAAAGATGTTTAAAAATATATGCTGTTATTAAAATTAGGTTACAAACATTGTTAAAAAATACTAAATTGTAGTGTGTCAAACTTTAGTCAGTTTTTGATTTAAACATCATTAGAAAGGCTTATATTGCAAAAGTTACACATTTGTGTGTAAAACACAATAAAAAAAAACTTGTAGTCATTTTGTATAACCATAAATGCAAAAAGTGTGAATAATTTTTATTTTGGACCTATAATGATATGCTTTTTGCATGCAGGCAAAATTCATAGAATAGCTTGCTAAAGATAGTTTTTGCCATTTTATAACAAAATAACATCTTTATACAACATGTTACCGACAAAAAGATAATATACTTGTTTTTTATTTTGTTACGCGTAAGAATAAAAAAAGGGGTATAAACATTACAGACGAAACTTATCTAGGAACAAATATAAAAATGACAAGTTCTTACTAGACAAACAACCAAAAAAAAAATTTGTAGTATAATAACTATATGCGGCCTATGTTGGTTGCAAAATACTAAGCTTTATATTATAAAATTACTAGTAAAAGTTGTTAATGGGTACACATATTTTTTACCTATGAGTTTCTTTATGGCTTTTAGCCCCCATTATGTGTTTTTTTCTATGGGGGTTCATCCAGGGGTGGTATCCCAATTTTTTTCTAGGAGGGGTCCGCCAAAATAAAATGCAATATTAAAAGGGGTAGTCTATATTTTTTGAAAACGTAAAAAATGTAATCAAACTGATTCTCTTTGTGTAAATGTATATTAAAATACTCAAATCTTTAATTGGTAAATTATAGGTTGCCTTTTTTTCTTGAAAAAACTATCCGAAAAACCCCTGATAATCTAGGCGCTAAAAATTGTCTGCAAAGCGTTTTTTGTTTGTTTTGATTGTGTTGGTTAGGCCTTTTTGTGTTTAAAATACTTTGGCTTGTAAAGATAGAAAATTATTTTTTTATTTTCCTAACAAAGTTTTTTGACGTTCTAGTAATGCACTTATTTGTTGCACAAAGCTTATTGAATGCAGATTATACGCGTGGTTCTTAGCGTGTCCACTTTTTATGACAAAAAAATGTAGCCTGTAACAGTTTTAGTAATAATCAATAATAATTGTGCCGCTTTGTTTTTTAAAAATGAGTATCAAAAAAAACACATACTTACAGCAAATTAATGGGCGCATGTGTTTTTGCATAATAAAGTCGACATTAACGGCCTGCGTCTCTATGCGAGGTATCGCCTTCGACTGTATGCGAGGCATCAGCGTCGCAACCATACTACTATTGATTAAGTAGAAAATACCCTTTCAACGTAAAAAATAAGTAGTTCCATGATTGTTTGCGTACAAAAAAAAGCGTATGTAGATGATATGCTAAAATATTCAAGCAGCCTGCAAAATATAAGATCAAATGTCTATAAAATAATTGCGTTTTTATAAAAGGATTCTTACCTCGGGTTTTCATATTGAAAACATATAATGAACATCACATACAAGAACAGCATTACTTAATTGCACAACTGCATCACCACAGCGTAAAATTACCATGTTTTTGTATGCCTAAAAGCGTTTTTTTGATTTGTATAAAAAAGAAAAATAGAAAGAGGTTAAAGCTTAAAAGGAAAAAAGACCAGTATCAAGTTAAATTTAATTTGTGTAAAATTTGCATTTTTTGGCGTATACCCGCAACCAGCCTTTCATTTATTACTCTGTTCGAGCGCAGACGCAGAAATTCACTTCTACCTTTCGTTATACTGTACACAACTTGTCTAAAAAAACCGACAATTCTGCCTTTTTGTACGATCGCACGCTTTTTGTTTTTGAAACGTCTGTATACTAATTTGTCAGGCGCTTTCGTTTTAGGCAAGGGAAAACTGCACGCAACAAAAACAAAAAACATTTTTGTGTGCAATAATACTATTCATAGCCAACACGATATGTTTTTGTGCATAGAAAAACCTTCAATGCCAAAATCTTGTAACCATAAAATCTAAAAGTACTTTTCCTAGCTTTTCTTACCTATCTTATCCACCTTTGACTTTCACCAAACCATTACGCAACTGAACTTACCCTAGAATATATTTGCACATGTAGCTAGCGTTCGTATATACTTTTGTCATTTGTTTTTGTATTAAGTCAATTTTCTTTGTTTTTGTTGCTTAACGCGCGCCAATATCTTACCATGCGCTTTGATCGTGACATCAGGTCTTTGAATGTCTAGTGAAAGTATGATTATACAGGGTATAGCCAAAAAAAATATTAAACAGGCATGCACAAATAATTAATCGAAAAATATTAAAAAATAATTTTTTTTTCATAAGGAATTTAACGATTTTTAAAATGCAAAAGAGTTTATATTATTGACTTGTTTACAAAATAGTATTTTTTGTAACAATTTTATGCTTTAAAAAATAAATTAAAACATTTTGTAATTTTTGTTAAACGCGATTTACGTAAGTCTGTCACGATAATCGCACATATTCACGGTTTTGGCGCGCGACATTTATCTGCATTTTTGTAAGCAAAGTTTACTCTTGGAATTAAAGTGTCTCTAGATGAAAGTGCCTGACTTTCTTTTGGCATTTAGAGCAGACAGCGTTAACCCGGTTAAACAAGACTGTCGTACAGGCACAAATAGAACTAGCAAAATATTTACAATGCATCGATACGCACGTGTTGCAAAAAACTGACTCTTCATAGCTTATGACACAGCAACAGCTTTGCAAGGGTTACTTCTAGATTTCGGTAACCTAGTTACAGTACCATAATATTATGTGTTCGCACAAATCAGTAATAAAATCGGATACTACAGTTGAACTTACAAGATCTTACGAGTTCTAGCGTTTTTTAAGGATATGCCTGCACCTAGTAAGACATTTTATTTACATCAAAAAACAGTTGTTTTGCTGCAAATTAATGATTGTAAAAAACAATGAACAAAAAGAACAAATGTTTGCATTTCCTGAGAGTCAAAACCCCCCTGTACTTTAAAAAAAAGTTGACGGTCGAGCTGAACCCTTCCCCTTTCCGAACTTTACAAGATACATCCCTAGATGCCATCACTAAATACCTAAATGATAAACTAACTTAGATCTACTATAAATGGCGAATTTTGGTACCCAAAAAAAAACTTTTGCTTATAAAGCTTTATATCACAACAGGCAAATAAGTCAATGGGTTGAGGGGGGGGGTGGTGCTCAGCCACCCCCCCCCCCTAAAAAATGGGTACAAAAATCCAGAAGGGCTCGAGCCTTTCAAACCCTCCCTAAATACCCTCCGTTGGTATAACGGCTAGCTTCTACCCCCTAGGTAAACCCGGCTGCTGGATTGTAAAGTTATTGCGAATATTTTAGCAACTTAAACACTGAGATCACAAATAGGCACATGATTTAGGTTATATATAATAAAGTTGATGTTTTTGCACAAACAAATAAATAACAATTATATTAAATGTACAGATAAGTTTATCTCGTAAACTACTTTTTATATGTTCTTTGTAATTCGTGACATACGATATACACATAGGTGACTTCTTTTATTATTTTACTCTTGCACAAGATAATAGCAAAAGCATGATTTTTGCACGCGGTATTTGCAGGTTTTATACTTGTTTTTTTACAGTAACAAAATTAAACGCGTACAGTTTAATTTTTTTTGTAAAAAAACGCTGCGGTAATGTATGCTGTTAATATTTTTACTATAGTACCTTTTGTTTTTCAGATGTAAAGTAAATTTTGATAGATGACAAATACAGTTACAAAAAAAAAAAATGTTAGAATTGTCTATATTTAGATAAAAATACGTTTTTGATATAACCATGAATAAACAGACTTTATAAGTTGTAAAATGTACATACAAAATGTAATTTCCGGATAGAAAAAAGAACTGTAACACTATATAATTTACTAATTTTAACATCCTCTGTCTTAACAAAATTGTACAAAATGTGCTAAAGCACTTAATTACTAAAGATATAATGCAAAACGTCTACAAAATGTTAGTAACAAGAATGTTGCTGCTTGTAGGTTGTGTTTTTTATCAGCAAAAATTTGATGTCTTTCAATCTGTTTGAGTTGTGTAGTAAGTAAACATGATATCTTCTTAAAATACAAAAATCTAAATATATGCTTTTTTGTCGATTTCAACCGGAAAGTAAAATATTTTATATCTTTCTAATGTATCGTGGTCAATAAATATCACTACAAAATCTGCAAGGGTAGTATTTGTAGTATCAATAAAACTTTGTTAAGGTCAAAATGGTTGACCATAATGAGATGAATAAGTGTTTTGACTATAAATCCGAGTTTTTTTATATATATGTTTGTTTTTCCATATTAAATTATATTTTTTACAATTAATTTGGAAAAAATAAAAAACAATATTTTGTACAAATAATTTAGGACAGAGGGAGTTTTTAATTTATACAGTTTTTGTATTAGCAATAGTATTTTTAACTACTATTTTTTAATAAAAATTTGTCATCTATAGAGTATGTCATATATAGAGATTTTACTGTAAAACTAAAAACAAGGTTGACGTGGGTTGTAAGTTATGATTATTGACACGAAAAACGCAAAAAACTAAATTCTAACTAACAGAATACACAACAAATAGATGAGGTGCGTAGAGTTTTTACCATAATATATGGGCTTTAAGAAAAGCACTATAAGAACTGTATATAAAAATGTTTTCAGTTGGAAATTGCTTTTCATTTTGCTTATTCCAGGAAATTTTTTAAAAGTTTTGTTTATACTAAGAATATGTTTTTTCCACGGCAAAAACTAACACAAAAACGTCAAACCAGTATATTATTCTTTTTCTACAACGTATATACTCCATTTAGTTTTTTGTACATGGTTGTGTATCTACATCTAAAATCGCGATTATGTTTGTATTAAGGTCGTGTGCGAAATTCTCTCCGGAATTTTACAGGCCAAATTAATGGTAAAAATACTTTTAATAGAAAATTTTTAACTGAACAATTTTTTTTTTCCTATGCAAATATCTGTTTCTATTATAAATATTTTTGACTAAAGGAAGCTCCCTTGGTCATTTTTTTTCCATTAGATAGATATAATACAAAATTCCATTTTCATGCTTTCCGAACCCGCCACAATATGACCAACTATAACACGCTAAGGGTAAAGATCCTTTGCGAAAATCTTGTTTGTATTTCACATACACTTAGGCTAGGCATGTACTGTAAAGTATGAAAAATGCAACTATACGTACCCAAGGGTAAAACAAAACCTAGGTGAACATTTCTGCCTGTAAGAGCCAAGGAAACACTTTATATACTTTTCACCCTGGTGTAAAAATAGTTCTCTACTACTTGGGTATCAATTTTTATTTGCACCCTAGAATACCGAAAGGAAATAACTTTTCTGGATAGTGAATTTACATACGGGGAGAGAAAACTGTAATACGCAAAAGAAACCTGAGAGTTTTAGTGATTAAAACCATTTTAAGATGCTTAACACTTGTGAAAAGTTAAGCATACCTTTAACTTATCGCCTTTAATTTATTTCTGTATGAAACAAATATACCATAGTAAAAAAAATAAAATAAAATTGTGCACATATCACATATTACGGCCTATAAAAGTCACGGAAAAACATTTAAAAAAAAACCGGAAACACGCTTAGACACGAATGTCGCCATATATGCGCGGAAATGTAAATGTACGCTTAATAAAAGAAGTTTTTTTTTTCGGCACGAATTCAAACCATATTTTTACATTGTATTTATTATATGCCATGCTTTTTGTTCAGTTTTTAGTCTTATATTTGACAGGCAAATAAAAAAATGCTTTTTATATCGTCGTAGAAGGCACATTGTTGATTTTAAAGACTACAATTAATTAAATACATGCATGAGGCACTTTTTTTATTCATCTAGAACATTTTCTTTATGAAATATTTTCGAAAGATTAATTGTAATTAAAATTACTTATAGATTGCACTGAAAACACTATACTTATATCAGGAAACTAATAAAAAGTAACTCTGTTTCATGCTACCACACGGAAAATGGTTTTACGCAGTTTTGCAAAATTTAAATTTTTTTTGTGGGACTGGCGTGGATTTAAAAAGCCTTTACTATGTTATAATTAATTTCAATTTTTACATATATAGAAACTAAAAATGATAAAATTAAGCAGTATAAGGTGTCAAACTATTACAGAAAAACAATTTATATTATGATTTAGTATTTTCGTTTACTAGGTACTACAATCTCTTTATTCTTCAGTTTTTCTGTTGATATGACGCCAAAAAATTCCACAAGTTTAACCTGCTTTTATAACAAAAAAACAAATGCAGCCAAACTATAATGGCAGTTTGCATTCAAACAATTGCAACATGGTGTTTTTACAACATTTGAGACTTAAAGCCTGTACACAAACTTAGCATTTAATTGTTTTGACATAAACTTTTTGATTCAAAAAGTCTATCTTTACATGGTTTTATCTGTATTTAACGTAGCAGCCAAGTATTTAAAATCACGTGTTGTATCGTAAAAACAATTTTTATCCCGATTCGTGTTTCTGTATTATTTTACATTTTTAATTATGCGGGAATTTGAAATTAAAACATTTCCTTTAAGGAAGGCGTGTTTTTAAGTAATAAATAATAACAAGCAAACATTAACTAAACGATGCCTGTAGTACCATCTATTTTTGATGTACAATATAACACGGCTGTAGTTATATATTACGCTAGTTTTTATGATTTTAGTAAACAAAAAAAAACCAATGAGATTTTATTAAAAACAAGTATTTTTAACATGACATAATTACAACGATTATTGCGTAAATGTTTTTGTATAATAAATGTGAAGATATACACAATAAAGACGTTTTTTTCTGTAAATACCTAGAAAGAAGAATATTAAATTATACCCTCAAGCGCAAAAAAAAGATTATTGAGGTATTTTAGACGTAGCTGCAAGTTTTTAAAATCGAAAAGCAAAGTTACATCAGCTTTATATTTACATATATGCAACTTGTATTTTTTTAGGCATTCAAAACATGTTTATATAGATTTTAACTAGACCCTTGTTTTTTTTACATAAACAGACGTTTATTGGGTCTTTTAGTTTTTTTTGCATATATTTTTGTAGTAAAACTTTGTTATATAGCTGGCGTATTGTAAAAGTTCTCTGTATATTAGGTAGATGTTTTGATTGTTTTGTTAAAAAGCTTTGCCGGTACAGTAGATAAGAAACTTAAAAAAAAGTATTAGATATGATTAAACCAAAATATCTATAGTAACACGTACGAAACAGGTCGCAAAATGAAAAACTGCCACAAATGAAAAAAATCTTCAATAAGTTAACAAATTTTAGATTGCAGACTTTTTGTAAACAGATTTTGGCATAAACAACTACTTACAAATTTTTGATAGACATAATAAATGTTGCTTGTGCATGTATACAAAATTAAAATTTAAATTTATATTTATATTTCTTTTTTGTTTGAGGTCTTTAATTTTTTCGAGGCAGTCAAAAATTTATATACTTGAACTTACATGTGATCATCACTTAACAGTGATTGCGAGGTTCTCTTTTCCCAAAAATCTACTTGTGTGTTTAATTTTTTTTTATTTAAACGACGTTCTATTGACAAAAAATAAAAATAAAATATTTTGTGAGAATTTTTTTATTCTACTGGAATAAATATATTAATAATATTAGTTTTGACAGTAAATGTTACTTTTACAAAGCTTTGTCTCAGGTTATGTTCAGTGTTGCTCTGTAAAAACAATACAACACTAATTATATTTATTTTTGGTATTTTGTTCTTTGTAATTTGTTTTTCGTTTTGTGTTTTTTTGATAATTAAGTGATTTCCACACATAAAATTTTTCCGGTTTAACAGTAAACCATCTGTTATACTGTAACTGTCTAGATAAAAAAAAATATTATTTTGCATATTCTGCTGTAAAAATAAATTTTTTACACATATATATAAATGTGTTTTTTGTATATTTATATAGTTTTGCTACAAAAATATAATTATCGATTAGTTTTATTTGCGTGTCAACGTAGAAGACTGTAAATTTAACACCAAAAATCATTAAAAAATCATTTTTAAAAAAACCTATGTCTAATATTTACACACTTTTTGCGTTCTCTACAACTGATTAAGCCGTTTGAACTGTTTACACTAAGGCAAACTTCGTTTATGGTGTTTTCAACCGTTTATTTACATATAATATGACTTTTACGTATTGAAGTATAGGTTCTACTATGATACAAGGTTCACTGATTAGCTGTCTCTACATTACGGGCGTAATTTTTTATACAATAAAACGTAAATAAACTGTTGATAGTCGAAGTCGTTTTATATACGGACTTCAAAAACACAGCTATGTTGTTGTGTTAATATTTATTCTTATAACGTTTATAAAAAAACGGTTTGTAAAATTAATATCATTTTTTTACTTTTGCGTGTCTTAGTACATAAAAAACTTTTTTTTTTAGTCCATTAATTGTTTTAAAACAACGGTTATACTTCTAGGGGCAAACACAAAGCCTTGAACAAATCCTCCTTGCATATTTACTACCTATTCAGTTTTAATTAAAAGCAAAATTTATGATAAGATGTATATAAAAGTATTAGAGAAGTTTTTAAAAGCTGCCAATAAACTGTAAACATAAGAATTTTACTTTTTTTTTTGATTGTTTTGTTGCATATATGGCTGACAGATGCATCGGCTGCAAAAATGTTTACATAGGATTTATTATGAAAACAGGCAGTAACGGGATATGATTACTAAATCGTTGTAAAGATGCTACCAAAAATGACTTCTATTGCGCGATCATTTTACCTACATGCATTATTTGACATTGGTAGTAAAATACTTAGTTTTTTTTTTGTAGATTTTTTTCTTAAAAAAATGTAAAACGTGGGATTTCAAACGTATTTTTTTTATGTGTAACTTATTAATAGTGTTTTTGCATGTTGTTAGGTTTTGCTCGTGCCCTAATGTCTTTTTGTTACTTAAAATAGCAAGGTATTAAGGAAGATGTCACTTTATTACAAAAAAAAAATTATAAAACAAATATTTTTTCTTTTTTTGGATCCAAAGTGCATTAGAAACACAAATTTTTCTGAAAACTATCATTGACACTGTTTTTTTATTAGATAAACTGTTTTTATAAAACCCGTTTTTTTTAGAAGAAATCATAAAAAACTTAAAAATATTTTATTTTAATATGACTGCTTGTTGAATATTTGTAAAAATCACTCCATATCATGTATCTTTACAATTTTTTCATAAAATATTAATGTTGTAGTTTAAACTAACAAATAGGCTCACTGGATTTTTAGAAGGTTACTAACAAATTTTTTGCACACAAAAAAAAAATAGTATTGGGTTGTGTCCCACATGCTATTCCGCGTTCATTACAGTCACGCTGTGATAAGATATACAAAAACTGTCAAAGACAGTTTTTTTGGAGTTTTACCATAATACATGATAATAATTACAATATGCTTGCAAAGCACATACATCGCAACTGTACATCAATACGAAAATTTAGATCGTTTTAAAAACAATGCGATTTTTTTAGGATTAAAATGGGAATTGAACAATTTTTTATTTAATTCTCCGCAAAGTAAGTGTAATAATTATATTAATACAAATATAATGCGTCTATAGACGTTCCTTTGTGTTCAAAATTCTTACAAAGGTATATTAAGGATTTGCAGATTTTACAATCGTGATTTTCATTTATCTTTCAAACAATGTAAAAGGGGTTTTAAATCACACAATGATTAATAAGAAATTTACGCAGTACGTAAACATCTATCTGCGTAAATCAAAATTTCTCTTTTTGTACTTTTTGTGTGCGTGCAGTTCTATCGGTGTTCGAAAATTACAAGCTAAATCAAGTGCGATACTAGCACCGAAGCAAATATAAAATATTTTTGTAAAACAAGCTGGTTTTTAATGAAGTCTACAGCGAAAAAAAAATAAATAAGTTTTGATGGTCGTATATACTCCAGTCTTCTTTTTTCGTAAAAGAACTTTGCGATTTCGGTTAATTATATCAGCATATTTACTAAGTTTAATACGTAAAAATAGATATTTGTACATTTTTTGCTATACAAAAGACATATGTCGCATCTAAGTATTTTTTTGAGTTGTTCTTGTATACTTCTAAAAATAAACCAAATGCAAGAAAAAAAAAATATATATGAGGTAACAGCAATGGCTTTTAAATACACTTTAAATATTGTTATTACTGTTTTATATTTCGTATTTTTTTTTTATTATTAATATCTTCCTAAAAGCACTTTAAGCCGTAAAGGACTGTTCTTTTTATATAAAATTTCAGTCGATTTTTTTTTTCTTGCGGCAAACCCTTTGCGTATAAGCAATGAGTATATTAGAACAAGAAATATTTAGTTAGGCTAACATTTTCTTTATGTTACTCCTGGAAAGTTTTGTTATCATGCGTGTTTTTTTCGTTGTCATGTTTTTTTTTGCATTCTTATGCATTTTTGTCAATATGATCATTTAAATGCGTATAAAATGCAAAAATAAACCATTTTATATTTGTTGCATATTAATGAAAAACGTGTAGATCAGAATAAACATTGTTTATAAAAAAAATAAATATATTTTTCATATGCTACAGACAAAAATACTTTGTATTAAACAGTCTTTTTACATACAGATATTGTTGTTTTCTTGCTGTTCGTATCTTTAAATGTAACTTTTGTACAAGAAAAAAACACCATAAAAGTACTTGACTTATAAATATGTCATTTACAGCTTTTGGTTTGCTTTTGTTTTTTTCTTATACAGATCGGGGGTTACAAAATATTTTATGTGTTCGTAATTATTTCAAAAAGAGTGAATCCACCTTACATAATTATATTTAAGTTTGGAACGTCAAAATTCTACTCTGCGTTCTATTGACCATATGTATTTTGCATTTTATTATACAAATTGCATGTAAATAATTTTTTTTATTTTTTTTTGTTGAAACAGAATCTGCAAAAAAAAAAAATTCACTATATTATTATGGCACGCCCAGCCCGCCATGTGCATCCAGCGTGCCATCTTGAGCCGAATAAAAGTCAAATACAGCAAACAACGATACACGTTAAAATACGTTTATTTTTTTCATACATTTCTTTACGACTAACATAAAATATTATTTTTATTATTATTACGAAAACTTTTTGACATTAAAAATTAAAAATTGGCATTTTACAAAAAAAAAAAATTAAGGTATTCGATATACTACCTAATGTTTGCCATATAATGTTTTTGCGCTAAATTCCTTACATTTGCCGATCTGCGCAGTGGATGCGGATGGCGTTCTTGGAGCGGATACCGGGCTAAACACAGAAAGCGGCTGGGCGTGAAAAACGTGCTGTGTGTAGATGGTGGGCTTGGCGCCTTATACGGGCAGAACGCAAAAAGCGACCTGGCGCGAATGACGAGCTGCGCGCGAAGCAATACTTATACGAATATGTGGATAATAAGGATGATAAGTTTAAGTAAAAGATGTAACAAAAAACGTCTAGACACTTTTTTTAACAAAACGCAAATGCGTTTGTTTATTCAATTTAATATGTTAAATGTGTATTCAACTTACGCTGTTACTAAAAATTACACCGTAATGCATGTAAAAAACATATTTTATCTATATTCACTTTTTTATAGTTACAAAATACAAACCCCCGACAAACGTAAAATGTTTTGTTTGCGTTATTTATTTTACACGTTTGTTCTTGATGGCCTGTATTTTAGAAATAGGAATTATCAAAAAAACAGTATACATTAACACCTGAAAGCAACGGTAACAACATAATCTGCGCAAAAATAGCTAGAAAGTCATTTTATGCGACGACTAGGGTTTTTTAAATATTTGTAACAATAGTGTAACCTAAGATATTTGTTTTACTACAAGTATTATATATGAAATACATACTTTGCAGGTTTCAAATACAAAAGCAGTTTTCATTTGTTTTCATAATATGTTTTTTAGTAATTTATGCTGCAAAAAAAAATAACCAAAAAAAAACCGTAAACGTAGTGTAATATTTGTAATCTCATTAATTATCATAAATGATTTTTTTTTCTTATATTTTTTTTTCTTTGATATTGTAAGGGTCTGAATTTTTTATAACTAGAAAGTTTGAAGATTTATGAAAGCTTATTTCAACAAATTTACTGCTGTAATAAGTCTAGGTATATTACGCACTTTTGTAAAAAAGTTATGCCATAAAAGAAAATTTTTTTGACTATACCAAATATGCATTGCAAGGTCAAAACACCAATTACTTCCGTTTTCCCATCTTATCCAGGATACTATGAATAAACTCCTTAAGTCGTAGACTATTCTGGTTGAACCGCACAAACGACCGCCTTGCGACGTTACGTCGTTTGCGCTACTCAAAATTGATTTTTTGAAACTAGTTTGTATTTTAATAAGAGTTGTTTGTGGGATTGAAAAACCGTAAAAATAGATATAGTAGAGAGAGGTGCTACGGAAAAGGCTATATACGCAAATCTTTACTATAAATCATCGTGATAAATGCGTAAGTTTGCTAAATCAAAAGCTTCTAATCCATCACTCAGAATGCATAAAACACTTTGTCCGGTTAGATATAAAGCATATGTATATCGTTACAGACTCCTTTCACACGGTATTAAGAAGTGGGTTGTTTTTTATGAACATGTTTAGCATACAAATATTTCGTGAAAATTAATATGAATTATAGAAAAATAAAATGCCATATAAAACAAACACATGCACGCATCATCTTTATATAAAGTTCATATGTTCGATTAAAGCAATTTTTTTACCAAAAATTTGATCGATCAAAAATCATTTTTAGTATTTTCCAAAACAATAAATAATTTGTTGACAATATGAGTAAAACGAATGATGTTATGAAAATGATGTTTCAATAACTTTTTGCATATTAATATCTCGATCTTGTACGATATAAATTCGCTTTACTTTGCCCTGGCAACCACCTATTAAAGACAATATGATTATTATAGCAATCCTCATATGAGTAGTTTGCTAGGTAAAAATAACTTGGCTGAAAAAAGCTATTTTCGATAAGAACATATACTATAACATCTAAAGAAGTTTTCTGTTTTTAGATGTAATCTTTTCTAGCTTGTTAAGGGCACGTTTTGGAAATAAAAGCAACAAAACCTATTGAGCGTGTGCATCGGCACGAATACTATTCTGATATTAATACAATTAGGGACTTCAAGTACACCTAAAACATACCCAAGGTAGTTTTACCTCGGTATTTTGTACTGAAGTGAACATGTTAACACTATATTATACGAGTGTGTAAAAATACTTAAGTAGAGAAAAAAATTTGAGGTTGCCAACTTAGTTAGTAAAAGAAAAACCCAACATCACAAATCACCACAGTATTTTGCTAATAAAAAATGTCAGATGCACCTAAGTGTGCTGGGTATAACATACAATTGACCAAAAGGGTATTTGAAACACGATTTCCTATACTTAGGTGTATTAGATTTACTAGAGTACAATTTATGGAGCATTTTGAAGGCACCAACAAGCCTAAGTAAAATGTGAATCACGCCTTAAAAAAAGCAAAATGGTCTCAGAAATACTTTTAAAAAAGATTAGCAAACAAGATTTACTCTGAACGTAACAGATATAGTTTGTGTATGTCATATATTTTTTCTACCAAATATTAAGTACATTGGAGTAAACAAAAACAAATAGATCTCTTTACCGTTCGGTTTTTTCTGCAATGTAAAATGTAAGATATCATACTAATTTGTTAGCAAAAAAAAAGATTATAAATTTATAAACAAAAAAAAACTACCTAAGGGGAATTTTAAAATTCATCTAGTTAACAAAACTGTTATTAGTAAATTTAAGCATTATACAAACATTTTTAATTTATTTTTGTGTTTTTCTCATATCTTTATAAAAACAAAACTTTAAACACTTGACAAAACACGTATACAATGCATATAAATCCATTTTCGTTCTATAATTTTTACATATATATTGTTTCCTTATATTTCTGCATTCTGCAACGATAGCATTACGCATGATGCGCAAGATTAATAATCGCTTAAACAATTTCACGAACAGGCAAACAAATTGTACGCAAAATAAAAAACTAAACTGAAACTACAACAGTTGTGGCATTTAATACATTTAATTAAAAAATATAAATACATTGACTTATCAAAACTTTTTGTACATACATTTTAATTCGAGAATGCGGGTATTTTTTTTGCTGTATACTGCTTACATACGTTCTCGGAAAACGTTAGACAAAAGACACGTAAATATCTAGCTAGTGTATTTTTACGTTGAATCGCTCACTAAAAGTGTAAAAATGGAGTAAGCATATATATACCGCGTTATATATTCTAAAAATTGTATGATTATGTATAACATTTATGCAATTTTTGAGTAAATTTGTTCAATTGTGTTTTTTTCGTTTTCTATTATACATTAATGGGCAAGTTTCTGTATATATTACGACTTTTTAAGGAGTATTATAACATATTATAAGTAACAGGGTAAAAAAAATAATTCCTGGGTATTAACCTTATATATGCAAATGTCTTATAAAATGATTATGTAAAAAAATCTACATATAGTTATTAATTGTAATACGCTTTAATTTTATAGACGTAAAATTTTATTTAAAGGTTTTTTAAAAGATTTTTTGCATTTGATATATTTTAAATGCAAATGTATCAGTATATTCCGCATAACCACGGTAAATGGACACACAAAAAAAACATGCCATAATTTTGCATACAAACAACGTATTTTAGAATGCTTATCCATCAATCTCCTACAGTATGATGAAAAAAAAGTTTACATTTTTGCGTGTATTTTTTTCGCATTTAGACCCTTATTATGCTTTTTCCGCAAAAACGAGATATCGAACTTTTTTTTCGTTGCATACCCGCTGCGTAAAAATGCAGTTTATATGATTCAGTCTTTGTAAAAGTACACAGCGAAAAAAATTTTAATAATAGAAAAACTTTAGTATTAATTTATTAATTAAATTTTCTAGTATAATATGTTATTACAAAAATATATTTTGTTTTATCAAGTGTTGCATAAAACGGTATACAACGTTTTTGAGATATTAAAAAATACAGTCTTTGTAAGTTTAAGTAGCAAATACACAAGTTTTCTGTAATTGTTTATATGATGAAAACGTTGTGTGTGGATATACACGACGTAAAAACAAGAATAATGTAGTTATGCCCTTTATTTCGCAAGAAAAATATCAATGCGTCTACATTACAGGATATATTAATATTGTTAAGCAAAAACAGTAGCAGACATATATTTAATGCAATATTGTTGTGAGCACAAAAATATTGCGAATAACTAATTTATAAACGCAAAAGACCTACTAAAATATGCAAAAATACACGGTATCAATATTTATTCATTTTATTCTTTATTTTCAAAGCTTATATACTTATACGTATACATATTAAAACAGATTCTTATTACAGTTATATAATCCTGTTGTTAAATGATAGTTTTTAAGAATTTAGTAGCGAAAAACATTATTTACGGATCAAAGTTGTTCATAAAAGGTGTTTCAATAACTTGCCATAATGCGTTTATTTTGAAAAATGCAAATATAATTTGATTGCGTAAAAAAAACACCCGTGATATGACGCGTACGGCTTATACGATTCTATATATAATTACTGATGTTTTATATATTAGGGTTAATACTATTTGTATTCTTTCAAACATTTTTTTTACAAAATATGTGTTAAAATAGTAAAAGATCCAAGGCAAATTTATTTTTGTACTAGTCAAAGTATATTTGAATAACACGTTCGAATTTAATAACTTGCTTTGTTAGCAAATATTGTTTTATTTATACTGTGATCTTTAAAAATACAAATGTAACGTTAGTATTTGGTTTTAAACTTAAAGTACGGGTTTATTTTCTCTGGCGTTTTAAGATATTAATATATTTTAAGCTTTACTTTAAATATGAAAAATTTTAATCGTCAACAAATGCAAATTAAGATAAAAATACAATGGCACATAAATGCAAAATATTTACCTCTTGAGTAATTTTTATTTGGTACAGTAATTGCCAACCATCAAGAATATGCATTTTTTACTTTACGTATAAAAGGGCTTTACACAAAATAGAAGGTAGGCGATTATTGCATGTTTGTAAATACGTCTTAGTTTAAAATTATGAATCTATATTCAAACGCACATTAACCAAACTAGTACAAATTAAGCTATTGTAAAAACCACAAAAGCTTTCGTTTTGAGGTTCTGGCATGTATTTGGCTCTGGTTTTTGTATTACATATGTGCATATGTTTTTTGTAAATTAGGCACGACTCTTTAGTAAGACAACGGAGGCAAAACCTAATGGATTCAAGCATACAGTTGCACACCGAGATGCGGTAAACAACGGTCAAAAGCGTTTATCCTAATGTTTTTATGTGTAAAAATTAAGCGCAGACATAGATCTTTTTTAGTGTAAAATCTCAGGTGCTGTTATAAAGAAAATTTACAAAACACTGTATTGTTGATTGCTACAGTATAAGCGAACACTTAAAAGCAATTACTGTTTTACATTAGACGCGCATTTTCTACTTTGTTTACGGAGCACATGTATTGATTTTAGCTCGAGATAAAAAACAATCTTAAAATATATAGTATGTATTACGCGCAGAAACAATAAAATGAACGAATTCTTGTTTTATGTTTTTTGACAAAAACATGATTATTGCGTGATCTCATGCAGAAAAATGTGTATCGCTTTTCGAAAATGTATATTTCACAAGATGTACTATTTTGTAATATTGAAATGATATTTCAATACTTGCATGCATATAAAAATGCTTGTTGCTTTGCATTGCCAGCGCATGTCCTTCTCGCTTTTCTTCTATAAATAGACACGGGAATAACCACTGGCGTCAATCAAGTTTCATCTTTTATTTATAACTATTTTTGTATTGAAAGGAAATGCAAATTCCATTTTTGTAAATTTCGTTTATAAAGTCGAAAATGTTTTGGTAAAGAAATACAAGAGAATAAACTAACGGTGATGGGTTTGGTATTAATAAATTTAATATAAGGTACAACCACAAAAATTACAATAAACAATACTCCTGAAAATTTTTACTGTAGTGCAATAGCGTAATAAAGCTAGTTTATGCAGTATCATTTTTTTCTAAGAGTTTATACAAAACAAACTTCAGTTTTGTTTATTCATAAACATTTTAAACTAAGACATTTTACGTAAAAGGGTATACGGAATCCAATAGTCTCAGAAAAAAATTTACAAAGCAACATTAAAAAAGCCATAAGACAAAATTAAGCCAAATTATTTTTTTTGATAGAGTGCGACGTAAAATAAAAATATCAAAAGTAAGTTGAGACGCAAATAGGCATTTGCATATACAAAAAAAAAGTTTTGTATTGTAAATTAAAGTGGATAAGATGATACATGTTACTAGTATAAAAATTATGGATGACTCATAATATTTTTTTATTAACGTTCTAATAAAGCAAAATAATATTCATGCTGCATAAGTGTGTTACGTGTTAACAAATATGACAAACCATTTGTAATTTTTATGATTTAATTATATGACATCGTAGTTTTTACATAAACAAGTAAATACGTGTTATAGGCGTAAGACAAGTGAGGGCATATATTTTTTGGCATTTAATATACATAGCATGTATCACGGATGCATGCAATTGCATTGGACAACAAATGTGTACTCTTAGCTTGTTATATGAAGATGAACTTTAAGAAAAGAGCAGCTTGAAAAAAGGGGTTACTGCGTACAAAAATATTTGGAAAATTATTGTATGCATTTAAACTGTTAGTAGCATAATATATGTACTTTAAAAGTTCTACCGTCACTCTGCTCGTAATAAAAGGACTAATACTACGCCTTGTTTTGTACAAATATAATATAATATTATAACGGTTTTTAGGATGATTATGATATAAAATGACCAACCAAGAAATTCGCATTCAGAATATTTTTATATGGCCATAGTCACAGCAAACCTTTTTATACCCATTATTAAAATTGCCCTTTGTCTTGGTTTTTTTTTCAATTACATACTTTTGCCATATTAAAAGCCAGTTTGTTATAATTGAATAAAATCAGTAGGTTATAAAAAACGGGAATTGATACGCCAATGTAAACACTAAGAAAAACACCTGCTAGAGTTATGATCATGTTTTTTGTGTAAGGCGCAATAGTCGTATACAGATAAAAAGAAAAAGCATTTAAAAAAAACTATGTAACGATCATCTCTTTCTTACTAAGAAAAATTTATAAAAAACTTTTTTGTTTTTCAAGTATACAAACGTAGTCGTTTTTTAGTACACAAAAGTTTCGTTGCTATTAAAAAACAGAAAATAATACTTATATATTTTGTAATTTCTATTACACCAAATGGTAATTTTTAAACCCAAGTCTAGAATATTTGCGTGTAATAACTGCACCAATACTTAGGTTTCAGTTCAAAGTATTTACATGGTTATCATTGTGTATGACGCAAAACAATGTTTTGCGTCTTATGTGTGTATGACTATTGTGTATAAATGAGTGGCTATATAAGCATTTCCTTACGGTTAGTAGTAGAACATAGCAAATAGCATTGTTCGAACATTGTATTTTTACATGCGGCAGTAGCGTTTTAAGGATTTTTTTACGGGGAGGGGTTTTATGTAAATTTTATCTTTTTGGAAATCCGAATCTCACATCTTTACTCTAAAAACGTAAAAAAAATAGAGAGACTACTAATTCCTTGTTTAATTTATTTAGGATTTTGTTTTTCTGATTTTTCTTTCGTTTTACCATGCGTTTTTCTTCTCTTACGTACAGTATATATTAAGATTTTTTGACAATGACACTATCGACCGCGCAAAGCCTTTGTATATAATGTGCGAGCTAGCATGTATCCTAGAATTTGGACCATAGGGTTTTTTGTAATACAAAATCTCGTGATGTACTCTTTTTCGCCATAAATGTTAAAAAAATGCAGGGTCGTAGCAATACGATATTTTCATTACCGTGTTTCAGCACGAACATGCAAAAGACAAACTAAAACAGGTTTATATTGGTTTTCGCGACCTCTGTTATACAATATAAATGCAGCGGACAATTTTATACAACAAAAGGTAACAAAAAGTGTATTTTTTTTCAAATTAGTGCTTAAAAAATGT
>JAQFYM010002821.1:0-21419 GCA_034694785.1 Agrenia bidenticulata
AATAGAGACAAGTTAATTTCAGCTGCCTATGTGTCTTTTACACAAAACTATAAACTGAAAGTTCTCTAAAGCGCAATTACCTTTTTGCCGGAAGGTATAAAAAAGCGCCTGGAATACAACAAAAATACGAGAATTGAATAAAAAGCATGCATCACGCAAAACTAACAGTAAAATACTACTTTTTGTGTAGTTTCGCAGGAAAAAGTACTAACCAAAGCATTTTAAAATATAAATGTAAAGTATAAGTATATGAGTGATGCATTTTTTGGCCTTTAAAGTACCCCATATTGATGGACACATAGATTCGGTTTGTTTGACGTGAGTAAAAAAAATAAATAGAACTAGAATATGTTTGTAATATAGCCTAATTATTTTGTTTATATTTAGTTCGATCGATCATTGCTTACTTTGGAGTTTATATTTGAGATATTAGAATCGTTGTCTTTTGTAGACTTTACATGTTTAAACATGATAATATATCTTGTATTAGATAGGTAAACAAAGTGTAATCGAATATGTTTTGCTGTATCTGCAAATACTAAATAAATCATTTGCATGTACAAATAAAAAATATATTCAATTAAAAATATCTAGAAAAGGTACTTTGCCAGCTACCACAAAGTAAACTAGATAAGGTTATTATATTTCTTTGTATTTTGCAATCTTATAATTCATTAAGGTACCTACCATTTTTTGTTTTTATGTCTGCTGTTAAATGCATTGATTTTTGGTAACTTGCAAGCAAAAAACGTTAAATAACTAAAATGATTATCCAAAATTTTTTCTTAATTTTTTTTTTTTTTGCTTTTTACGCGTATATCTTTTCATACAAATTTTAGGTTTGTCAACGTGCGTACATTGCAATAAAAAATAAACACGACAAAAATAAAAGTATATACATGCATGTAGTTAATTTTTATGAGCCGCTCTTATCTTCGCACTTTTTTTGTCATTTGAAAATGCCAGTAAATGATTGGGTTAAAAAGTTTATAAAACCGACTATAAAATATAATTTTTGTTTGCTCTTGCCAAAAATAATATCTTATACTTTTACATGAAATAACCCACACCAAAAAACCCGGGTAAACCTGGGGTAAGCCCAAGGTAAAATTTTTATAAAATATTGAAAAACTTCTAGGGCCTCGGGGTTGCAAGCCCTAGTTGCAGTGGCGTATCCGGGGGGGGGGGGGATTTAGACTAGAGTTGTCGATCTTTTTAGCTCGAAAAAAAACCGGCTCCTATGCGGCTCATTTTTAATTCAGAAAGATCACGTAATGTCCGTTTAGAGCCAAGTAAAAAAAAACATGTTATTTACAGGCATAAATTGCCACTGTTGTTTTGTATACAATTGCAGGTTTTTTAAATACTAGTTTTATTAACTTATCTATGCCAATAAGCTTTGATGTGCAATTAAAAAATTATCACAACATTTACCCAGCATAAAAATCAATGATATGGCAATAAAAATTATTTCTATACTTACCATGCAAGCCCATATACATAAAAAATATTTATTTTTATTTTTAATTACTAGCGTTGCAAACACCTCATCTAATTAGAGTACATTGCAACATATTTATTTAAGAAATAAGCTATAAAACGTGTAATGTTGGCGTTATATCAGCAAATATACAATTGTAACTTTTACAAAGACACTTTAATAACCCTTTGTTCTTTCATACGAAAAAAATAAGAAAAAAAGGTATAATAATAAAGAAATAAACGAATGAATAAATAACTAAATTTGCATAAATATAGCTAAGGCAGTGCATGCGGCAGTTTAAGCATACTCTAAAAATTGATATTGTTTTGTTTTATATAGGTGTCTTGCAAAATTCTTCGTTGATCCTGCATGAATTGCGAAAATTTTTTATACATAAAAGGCACATTATACTTTTTTTGTCATCATTTGTTTCGATATACTGGCAAACATTTTGTTTCTCGCCATTTTGCATCTTATGTATATATAAGGGTAGGGTTACGATAAAAAAAATTAAGAAATGAGCCGATGATCGAATGATCAAATGAGCCGACTCAAAGATCGATCTTGTAAAATATTTTTATTTTTTAATCTTTTAATCTAAAGCGACCTAAATCGACAATTACAGTTTAAACCTCCTTTCCCGTAAAAAATAAAAGCTTGCTCTGATTTAAGGGGTAATATTTTTTTTGATAAGATTTTAGTGTCAAAACTTTTCAGTAATTTTCTTAAATGTTTTAAAAATTACTATCAAATTATTTTAATGGTTTAATTTGTGTAAATACGTTTTCAATATTTTTTTACAGAAACTAAAGTTTTGATTTTAGGATGTCAAGACGTAAGCATAGGAAAAAGTATACAACGGTTTTCTACAATTATCGAGATAGAAGATACACTTTAAGCTACAGATAACTCGCATCTGGAGATTTGACGCAATGTTTTGTTTGCCAAAATTGTTAAACCTATATAATGTTGCTTAGACAAAAATATTGCACTTGATAATGTTGTATATGCAATGTACTAAACTACCATATACATTTTATAAAATAATCTGTTTTTAACAGCAATTATAACCGTAAATCTACATAAAAATATTTACTGTTATGTATAATCTATTAGTGTTTTAAAGAGTATTTAGCGCATGTTAAATTTTTAATGCTCCTTGAATTATACTTTTTACAAGTTTTGCATTTTGTAGAAACATATATGCACTTATGCAAAAAATAGAACAGTATTGAAATAGTATGCAATAAATATGCACTATAAAGAAAACAGTCACAACAGCGCTGCAGATACCTGTCTACAAAATGTTAACCGAGATGTTTAAAAAATAGCAATGTTCGATATAATTATCTAGGTTTTACATTCACTAGTTGCTTATATGCCCTATATACCAAAAAAAAAAATTATATTATACAATACTTTAACCTGCTGAAAACGATCAAAGTACCACAGAGATTTTCGGTTTATTCTCAGTGCACAAGTCTATGAATAAGTCATAAAGATGCACATTACTGCACAGATTACTCCAGGCATCTAAAATATTGTATATTTTATAACAAAAAAACAATTCACATAGAAGCCAAAGTTTATTTGTTGCTTTATCAGAGTATGTCAACCTGTTAAATGGCACTATTAAAAATGCGTATCTTGTTTTTACCCAAAAAATAAAATGATTTTGTAAACAATGGTACGAACAAATTGTTGCCGAATCTCTTCCTACAAGTGTTTTGCAAAGGAATCAGTTACTTGGAGCTGACAAAACTTATTAAGTAGTTTTTATATATAAAAATCGGAGAAAAAAACAAAAGCATTTCGAATACCTTATCGTAAAAACTCACTTGTTTTTTTTATTGTATGCAACAAGGTAAGAAAAGCTAATTTTGTATGCAGCCTTATATATATATTAATATAATACAAGTATATAAAGAATAATACATAACTGGTTGTTTGTATTTTTACTGTAAATGTGTACACACATTCAATATAATGCGACGAAAAAATCATTGTAATGCGTTTTTGTACACATTTTGTACGCTTTGAACGCAGCTACTCTGTATCTATTAAATTGATTTGAGCACGGCATGATTTTACATTTTGCCCGAAAGTAGATCTACATGTATTTAAAAGTTTTATGACAGAGCAACAAGAAATTACATATAGTTTTTTGTCTGCAGGTGCGTTAAGACTATGCAAATATATTAAAGAAATATTTGTACTATATATAATACAAAAGTCAAATTAAAAAAGTGGCAACTACAGTGTTTACCCGCAAAAGCGTAAAAGTGCGGGGACTTGCTATCACAAAAATAATATGTTTTTTATACAGGTAACACATGGTTTATCGGTTTCGATGCCATCCTTTGATTTTTAAAGTCAATATAGGCAAAATGCAAAAAAACAGCGTAATTTGTTTTTTATTTTGCTCAGTCCTAATTTATCTTTATTTATATTGTGTTATTTAGTTCTTACTTGCAGACTGTATATATAGTCAATTACGTACAAGGCCATTTGTGTATGTTAGTTGCATTTCAGGTTTCAATTTTCTAATATGATGTAATAATTGTTTTAACCAAGGTGTAAATCCATCAGTGTAAGATTGTAGATAGTAGTTTTTTAAATGATATCGCAATAAATATCAACATAAAAACGGGGATTTATTTTCTGCGTGTATACTAGATTACTGGCTCTTAAAGATACGTTTTAGCAAACTAGTAAAGCATGAATGGATAAGGCCCCTGTGCATACTAAAAAAATTTTAACATATTAAAAATTTTTTTGTACATATGATCTTTAGTATTTTACTATTTGCATTTTTTTATATGTCTATATCAGTGCAATTAAAGTTATAAATTACATACGCTGGATTATCCTGTATCCATTATAAAAGCATCTTTTGATCTTAACGTTTCAAGTGAAAATGTAGTAATATATCAAATATGTGTCAGTGGAGTATATAAAAGTACAAGTGCATTGTAAAACCTCTTGGTATAAATCAGTATTATACCAAACTGCACAAAACTAAATTTTAAAATTTGTTCTCCAAGAAATATTTATAGTTAAGCAGCCGAGTTTGTATACGGGTACGAAAATTATGTCTGGAGTATGTTTTATTTTGCATACCAAGCTGTAGCATAAATATTACAGTAATAAAAAAAACTGTAAAAATAATTGTAAATAATCGTATACGAGCATATTTAAAACACTTTGCATCTATGCATTAAAATTTTTATGTTAGCTTTGCTGTATAACGTAGCTTAATCAGTTAAATCAACTTTTTTTTAGACTAATTTAAACTAAAATTACTCTTTTTGTTGACTTTTGTTGTATAAAATATTCCGCTGCCTCATATTGTATAACAAAAGCTATGGGATATTGTATAAACTTTTTTTTGATATCGGTCTTGCATGTCAATGTCGTAAAACGGGAAGGAGGTAACATATTTTTACGATCCTGCATTTTTTAAAACATTTATTGCGCAAACGATTGCATCGAGGATCTCCTATTGCAAAAACCGGTTTTGTCAAATTCATGGAAAAATACCGTGCTCAAACATTACTACACAACTGATTTGAAACGCGGTTGGTATTGTCATTGTCTCTATATGTACATGTATTACTGCACGTAAGAGGAGAAAAATCAAGAAGCAAAAAATCCTAAAAAATTTAACATAAAATTGGTAGTCTATTCATTTTATTATGCGTTTTTGGATTGAAGTTTTGAGATTCGGATTTCTAAACAATAAAAAAAATTTACATAACCCCCCCAGTAAAATAATCCTGGAACGCTACTGTATGTTGCATCAAAACAGAAAGGTTCGTGGTTATTGAAAGAACAAGTGCTGGAACTTTAGTTTACAATGCGATTAACAGTTACTGGCAAGTAAAATCTGTTCTCTAGTAACATACTTACAAAACCGATACTTTTTTATCATAAAAACTTACGGTTGTTTGGTATAAAAAAAAACATTAATGATGTAAAGCAAAATCATGCAAAATCAATGCTAAACGTATGATTTTTGTATATGTTAAAAAAAGATGATTTATATTTCGTCTCGAAATAGGTGCTCTTTTTGAGTTTATCTATGTTTTTATATACAAGATCATCTTTTATATTGCAAAACAACGCCGTAAAATTAAGACTGTATAAAAACGTTTTTTATACTTCTCACAATATGCGCGTATTTAGAGGGGGCGGTTGGGGGTCATACCCCCCTCTTAAAAATTTTTGCGCCTTAATTTACCCGGGGGCGCCAAAAATTAGAGACGAGATTTTCAGCAAGAAAAAATTAAAAAAATGTAATTTTTTAAAAATTGTTAGGAATATTTTTAAAAAAATACATTTTTGTCAAATTAACACGTTTTGCCTTTTTGCTTCTAACTTCTCCGTACAAAAATTCCTGGCTACGCCACTGATCCACATTACTTTGGTTTGTTTGTTACGATATTCATTTAACCTTTTTTGTTGGAAACAGATTTAAAATGTTTTTGTTTTATTAATTGCATTTAGTCTTATTTTTTGTAGATTCTATGTTCTATAATTGCAAAAAAAACGTCAAAACCACTATATCAGAATTGTTCTTTTGCCACTGAACACGCCCAGTAAATTTTTGCATAAAAATATGGCGGTATTAAAAATAAAAAATCGCGTAGGGATGTTGTTTATACTTTTGTTTCACAAATAAAATTCTCTACGAACATAGTATATCGGTACCATACGCAGTAAAAAATGTAGGAAGATTACCCCCCTCCTTATCGTCTTTCAGAATTTTTTTCCACCTGGAATTTCGAATGATTTTTTTTTCTGCGCGATTTTTTTCATTTTAAGAATCCAAAAAAAAAAATTTTATAATATAAACTAGTCCAAAAAAAAATTAAACCTGTAAAACATCACAAAAATGGTTCTTAAGCTGCTTTATATTGAAAACACATACCGTAGGCTGCTAAAGAAATCCTGGGTAAGCCACTGTATAAAAGCTAAATAAAAATGCTTTTTTGTATACTTATTTGTAGAACAATTTTATAGTATATTTAAACGCATGTTTCTACTGCAAATCATATTAAGTAAACGCCAATATAGATATAAAAAATATATAAAACTAAAAAGGCTACATAAAAGTAATGCTGTATGTAGACCACGTTTTAGTTTTGTTGTTTTTATTTAAACCATATAAAAGTAGTATAAAAATTTTAAAAGGACAATTTACCTATTTTTTCGTTTGTGTAAAAAGCTTTTTATATACTATATAACTGTACATAACTGTTTTCAATATATAATTTGAGACAAAGGTCTCCTTAAAAAAAACTTTGCGTTGTGTCGTAAAAAAAAAAAGTGTTTGCATACAAAGCAAACTTAAGCAATATTTTAACCCTAAAAAAAATCTGATACCTAGTACACTTTGCAAGTATTATGTGAAAAAACCGTTTTTTGTGCCGTCATACAATTGTAAACACACGCAACCAGTTTTTTATATAAAAGTTTATTTTTTATTAATTTACTGTATTATAAAAGGCCGGTTACTATGCGGACACACTTTTTACACGTATTTGTACCCAAAACAATTTGAAATAGCAAATTTGTATAATATGGCACAAAATGCATCAAAAGCATGATAGTAATTTTTTTACACCTTATTCCAATTTAGAATATAGTTGCAATTGTCTTTTATTTTATAATGTAACAAACTGCTTATTAATTATAGAACGACTCATTTCATACTAAACATAACTTATTACTTCATGCAGTTAAATGGTTTTTAATATATATATATTTTTTTCGCGTATTTATAATGCATAAAATCGTACGTAAAAAACAAAAAAAAAATGTATTTTTCTGATCATTATAAGTTTTTTTACTAACCTTTATATGTAAAAAACAGTACCTATATATTATTTTGCATTTAAACTTAATAATGTTATAAGGGTTTGTTTTTGACAACAATTAACGTGTTTACCATTTGTAATATATTTCGGTATTCTTTAGCTTACAAAACTATGATATCCTACTTTAAAAAATATCAAAAACCATTTAAAAATACAAAAATATATCGGATTGATGCATCTTCTTAAAAATCATATCAGTTTTTTTAGGTTTGCAAAAGCGTATAAAATTGAACACAATATATATAGTAGCGGCAGTAATTATACAAAAGTTATGTGGTATATCGGTATGATATAAAAAAGAAAGTAAAAAATATTTATCGCGTATTTATCTATAGAAAACTAATACGTGCGTATTTTATATATGACAAACATCAATTCAAAAATTTACGCTCTAACGAATAGTTTTTCATACTAAAAAAAATGTTTTAAATCCATTTATATCTTTTTTTACATAGTTTCTCGTTTTTTTAGCTTTTCATTTACAATGAATTTGTTAAAAAAATCAAAAAATGAAAAAAAAAGTAATTTATATAAAGAAAACTATAATAAACAAAATAAAAAAAATGAAATAGAAATAGAAAAAGAAAAATTATTATTTTCGTTGATATGTTGTAAACATATAACAAAGGCGCAAATGTATTTCTTACTCTAATAGAACAGTTTTTGTGCAGATAGCTATACAATAAAATATATACTAAACAATGCGAAAAAAAATAAAAAACTTTTATATAAATATAAATCATGCATATGTTTTATTATTTTTTTACCTAAAATCGTAAAAAACGAAGGTAATGCCGTTTTGAAAAACCATAAAAAAATATAATTAATATTAATAAATATAAATAATAGTAATTATTATAAAAATATTTATACAAACGGTAGACAAAAAGCAAGGAAAAAAAAGCAAAATATAAATATTTTTTGCAATAAATTTGCATTTTATAATGGATTTTTGCTAGCAAAAATACTGATAAAACTAATGTAAGCGGTAAAAAATATTGCTGAACAAAAATAACAAGTTCGTCGTTAATCTTGTTTGTGGTTGCATTGTACTTGTTCATATTCTTATCGTGTTTTGTAAAATTACAAAATGAAGAATGGTTTTTTATATATAACTATGCATTGTCTAAGTGTAAAGAACTGATTGAAATGTTACAGTTACTGCGGTTTTGTTTTTTATCTACTTTTCTTCATTCTGTTTTTAAAATATAAAACAAAGTATCGAAAGGTTTGTTACCTGAAAAATTATTTCATCTATAAAAAAAGCTTATCTTAAAAAAGTATATAAAAAATATGAAATGTAGGTTATCACGTACTTGAAAAAATACCCTTTTAGATTTTATAAATTCACATCCTTAATGCAAATGCAAAAGTCGTATTCTCATACTTAAATTTTTTTAAAGCTTTACAGCTTAAAATACACAACGAATAGCAGACAAAACACTTTTGCAGCTTGTTTTTTTGTAATAGATATTTTTTTTGCGATGCGGAAGTAGTTAAATTTAAGTTTTCCGTATCAAAAGGCCGGAACTGGAACTATGAAAAACGCTCTTCGGTTGAACTTCGGACCCGGTCACTGCAAATACCCCTGGTTTGTGGCAAGCGGGGCATCATTGACATTTGTCATTTCACAAAGTAAAAAAAAAAACATAGAATCCAATATTTGAAAAAATACTAAATTTACAAGAAAAAAAGTTAGTTTGTTAAAAGCATTAACGCGCGCAAAATGCTGGTTTTTAAAACTTTTAATTACAAAAATGTAAACAAAAAAATATTCGTAAATTAAAATATTTCTATACTTGTCTATAACAAAAACTCTGTTGCGATATTTTTTCTTTTGTTTAGCAAAAGATTTTCACGATTAAAAAAAACAAAAGGCCAATAAATAAGTCCCTCAAAGATATCTTTAGCATTTTTGGAAACATTTCTATTGTTTATTCGTTCAAAGGTTAAAAAAACGATTCGCGGAAAACAATAAAAATATTTTATTCGTATTCGAATGCGTTGCCAGTATAAAAAACAACGCAAATGTACAAATACAAAATACAGTCGTTTTTATTTTTAGACATCACATATTAAAATTTGGTACACAAAAAATTTAAGAAAAAAAAGTTTTTTTTGTTACATAAAGTTGATCACCAAAAAAAATTAAGTTTTTTAAAATAAAAATCTAAAAAAAAAAGACCTATAACGTTCTTAGTATGATTTACTTTTTATTTTGCTTGTTGAGCGATATAGTGCTACTCACTTTGTCTTTTGAACACTTTAAATATTGTATATACAAAAAATGGTATATTAAAAAAAAACCTAGATGATTAAAACAACAAAACAGGATTATTTAAAATTATATAATAATATATAAATTTGCTTTGAACCAAAATTTTTCTTTTGCTAAAAATTACAAATTTTTTTCTACCCGTTAAAATGGTAAAACTAACACACCGTTGTTAAAATGCGTGTTTTTGGTGTAAGTTTCTACGTAACATGCAGCTGATTATACCAAGGTCACAAAGTTACATCTTTTCTATGTAAACATTTGTGCCAATTAAGTCTTATTTGCGGTTTAAAGAGTATGCATATTAAAAAAGTAATTCAACTTTTATAAAAACAAAACATATACATTTATAAACCAAAAAATGATTTTTTTTCGTTTTATTTGCACATACATGAGTATTTTCTTCGTATAATTTAGAATTGCAATTATTTCATACTGATATCTATTGCCACCTGCATGTTGGTACTTTGCATGCTATTTTTACTACGTAAAGTGTAAAAAAACTGGCCATAACAATTGTTTTATAAAAAGATATAGCTGGTTAAGTAGGAAAAATACTTAACATTGCAATTAACGTTCATGTATATGTTACCGGCAATGTGGACTTGTAGGCAAAGTTTACTTTTATAAGCAATTATTATTTAAGACTACAAATAAATTGCTTTTGATCCATAAAATATTACAT
Source organism: Agrenia bidenticulata (assembly GCA_034694785.1). Classification (NCBI taxonomy): domain Eukaryota; kingdom Metazoa; phylum Arthropoda; class Collembola; order Entomobryomorpha; family Isotomidae; genus Agrenia; species Agrenia bidenticulata. The sequence goes on from JAQFYM010002821.1 coordinate 10,323, forward strand.
TGTTGTGGTAAAGTATGATTTGCCTTAAAGTGACTTTGCCGGTATTATATGTGTTCACCTTGTTTACTTTTCACTTTCAAATTTACGCTTTGACCAAATATATAAGTGCTGTGTTATTCTTAATGGACGAAAGAACATGATCTATACTAATAACGCAATTACTAGAAGTTTTTTTGTATATGCTGAATATGTAATATGGAACATGTTGTATTTTTTTTTGTTTGTAATTATAAATTACTTTTGTATGTTTTAATCTTAAGGTATTACTTCAAACAGTTTTCTTGCAATTAAGTAGTTATTAGTGCCAAAAAGTCGTCAAGCGATATATAGTTTTTTTACACCATGAACACATATTTTGGCTTTCGTATTTATTGAATATGACCGGTAGCATTGTTGTCTATAACCATACATAGTTCATGACTTTAATTGCAGGAAAAGATATTTTAAAAACCATGAACGTAAAAATTTATGTTTTCCCGTTTATTTGTGTATTCTTAGCAAATCGTTTCCAATGTAAAACATTTGTCAAGTTGTTTTTGTAAACCAACGTGTATATGTATGCGGCAATGTATCAAAACCGGCAATCTAACACATTGCCTATGCAAACTACTATTTCCGGCTTCACATATCAATTCATTGCAGGAAATAGTAGTTTGCCTACACAATGTGGGCATTGCCGATTTGAAAACATTGCCGCTAACATATAAAGTAAACTCATGTTCAGAAAACTACGTATCTCTTCATTTGTTGCTCGGTCTACAAGATTATGTTTTTTTTTCTTTTTTTTTTTTGCAAGTTCTAGTTGTAACACGACCAAAGTGTAGAACCCTTGCTTATGAATCTGTTTAAGTTTCCCATTATAAGCAGTGAATCAACGTATTTGTTTTTGTTTTTCTGTAACATGCCTTTTAAAGAAAAAGTGAATAAAAACGTGTGTTTGTTTGGTCCATTCGTGTTTGCTAGCCTAAGATACTAAAATTTAACGCTTTGTAAAGGTAAGTTGTTTTTTAAGCTCACTTTAACAATTTTGTTAGATCATATGAGTATTAAAACGAATTTTGACGTATTAAGTCATAGTCAATTTTTGGTAAGTTGCATGTATAGCTAATCATGAATCAAACACGCTAGAAAAACCATATAAAGTGTATTGTGTATTAGCATATATTTTAGATCTGGGCATGTACGGTATCACAAACATGTATTTATAAGTCTTGCGTAATCTGAAATTACACAAACAAAAAGCGTGGATTTAACTTTTGTATGGCATCAATTCTATTGTTTTTCCATCTCGCTGTTTACATTTAAAACAACACCTTCTTTTTGTGCATAATATCTATGATCAAATTACAATATAGTATGTATGTAAGTGCTGCATATATGCCTTTTAGATTTGTAAATTGCAACATAAAGTATGTTTTAATGTCTTTGTTGTTGTCTTCTTTAAGGTTTTATATTAGTAACATATTTTACAGAAAAAAAAATTTTAAATATACAGGAGTTATACGCATTATATACATGATTTTTTAGTATGACAAATAAGGCTTTTACTTCTGAAGGTGAAATAACACATGTACTCTTTAGAAAAAATACTGGGTCCATTTCTTGTAATTTTATGCACAAGCAGTTATATTGCGTTCATCATACAAAGGTCTCTATGATATTGTACGAATTTACATGTTACATTTATACAACTGTCTCGGCAAAATTTGGGTTTTTACTATATAAGGCATCCTTATATAGCTTTAACGAAGACATAAATCTTAATAATTTTGTTAAAAAGCTTTTTGTTATTTATAAGAAAACTATGAATAACCTTACCCTAAAAAAACTGACAGCAAATAAAAAAAATGCTAAGGGCAAGTTTGTTTTTTTATTTTGTACCATAAATTATTTTTTCTTTTAATAATGCTTTTCTTCTCTTTAGATGCTTTTTTACACAACAGCAAAAAAAAATAATTTTATTTTGAAAAAGATTTACGAACATAAAAAATATGCAAAATCTTGTGTTAGAAAATTTTCAATCTTATGATGTTTTTTTTTTACTTACCAATATTTAAGTAATAAAGATGTATAGTCTTCGCTATGAAATGTACCAAAACTATAGAATATATTAAAATGCTAAAAATCAACGCAACAAAACGTCATTTGTTATAGTAATTTTGTAGCTGAAAATAAATCAGCAACCCTAAAGTATACCAAGAACAAATTTTTGAACTTTTTGTAAGGTAAAATTAAAAGTTAAAATTTGATGTAGATACACTCGCATTCGTAAAAACGGATAAAAATATCTGCTTTTTACGAATCCATATTTTCGGAAAGTCTAATATTTAGAAATCCTTATATGTAAAAATCCTGATTTTTTGAAATCCTAACTTTAGTGATTCTAATATTATGAAAAAAAATGCCCATATTAAATCCTTATTTTAAAATTTTATTTTTTAATAAATCCTTTGATTTTAAGAATCCTGATTTTAAAAAACTCAGATTTTTTGGATTGTTTTGCATACAAATATACGCTGCGCGTAAACTTATTAATACGCTGAAAGACACGTGTATGCTCTACTCGCAAAGAGTGATCTTCTAGACTTTTTTACAGAGTACAACTGCAGCGAATATTGCAGTCGTGTACTAAAGGCATTTAAAATGCATTTTGTGTTTTATTTTTAGTTTGGAAGACTTTTCTAATTTTAAATTATTTTTTAGAACTTGACCTTACCCCTACCCCTTACCGTCTCGTCAAATATATTAATATTTGATTCGCTGTTTAGCGCAGTGTTTTTTGCGGTTGCGGTATTTTAATAGTCTATATGCGTTGTCGGAATTGTGCGAACGCCAAAGGGACGAGTCATTTTTGTCTATATTAAGAATTAACAAAAAGAATTTTTTATAGATAGCGAGAAAAAGACATAAATAGTTACCACTAAAAAATTTACTTACTCGACATAAGTTTTTTCTTTGCACAGTAAGTATTAAGTAATTAATTTTTTTGCTTGGTATACATAATTTAACAGTAAATACCAAAGAAAAAAACATTAAATCTGTATTTCTTTTTAAAGGAGTATTTATTAACATGATTTCTTTAATTAGGATTTAAGGTCTGCATTTGCCCGGGTATAATTGGCCCGGCCCTGACCCGCGGGCGGGTAGAAAAAAAAGCTTAACATTTTCGGGTATTTTTTTTTTGCTTTTTACACGAAAAAAAATATTTTGAAATTAATAAAAAAATAATTTTTACTTTTAAAAAACGGAAGCACATTTTTTATGATGTAAAAATAGTACAAACCGTTAAAAAAAAGTTTAGTGTTCTAGCCAAAAAAAAATAAAAAAAAAGTTTCAGTATTCAAAAAAAAACTCCATATAGCTTGTATATATGGTTTACTGCTTTTTTAAGCAAAAACAACAATTAATGGTATATAACGTAAAAAAAAGTCAAATCTACGTACCTGCAGCTAAAAATGTATTTGAATATTTTAAAAAATACGAAATCTGAGATGAAACAATATACTAGTATTTAAAAGTCAAAACGTGTTGTTGTAAATGAGCATTTTTTTAGGCGGAGATGCGAAAGACAAAAGCTTAATATTAAATACTATAAGTATATAATATCTAAAAAAGAAACACAAAACAGGCAACTTTATATTAATATTGTATTGCTGGTGATATTTTAGAAAATTATTTTAGATCTAAGTATTTTTCGGTTGCACATATTTACGATTGTAGCTTTTTAAACCGTACGGCCATGTATATTCCTCAAATCATTTTTTTTATATGTTTTTAAATGTAATTTGCATATAAATTATTCGGATATTTACCACTCAACATAAAAAACAGCAGCCGTTATAGATTTTTTGCCAAAAACTATATTTATTTGCAAAAAAAACTTTATAAATACGTCTTTATTAAAATGTACTTTTAGAGTTGATATTTTATTGATAAATAGTTTTTTTAATAATGTAATTTACCAAAAAAACCTTTTTATAAATAATATAATACATGTTCTTTAGCTGATTACACACAAAACATAGTGTTGTTAAAGATGGTATTAATAAGCAAATATAGAGAAAAAAAAAATTTATATTATATTGCTAGAAATACAATAAAAAAGAACATTATACTAATTAAATTTATATTTAACAAGTTTAAAAAATAATTGTAACTTTTCACGAGATAACCATATATATTAGGTCATTACAGCATAATTGCAGTAATCAAAAATATGCTTTAGTCTTGTTAAACAAAAAAAACGAATTTATTGCATTTTTTTGTGATTTAATTTAGGTTTTTCATGCGTTTTTGTAAATATTTTATTTCGTAAATCTATATATGTCGAGAAAAAATTTTTTAACTTGATTGTATTATGTTTAATGACTTATCGCTTGTTACCGTAAACTCTAGATAGCCGCCTTGAAAAAAGTACTTTTTTTTGTGTATATTTTATAAATTAAACATATATATTTTTTACAAAAAAAAAAAACAAACAATACTGTATGAAACTAACTAGATTCATTTTCATTTGTGATTTTCGTGTAAATTCAATTATTAATTTGACGGTTTTTGGTTAAATAATTCGGCCAAAAAATAGATTAAACGGCATTAAAAATATTTCGAGTATCTCCGAGTATCAACGGGCTAGTCCAGGTCGATTAATTTTTATTTTTGGGATTTTAAAACGAAACGGGCGGCCGGGCTAATGCAGACCTCTAAAAAGGATAAATTAAAATGGTATTATATATAAATGTTTGATTTTATGCATTGTTTAAATGTTTTTTGTTGCTTTAAATGTATTTATCAAAATGTGTATAATTTATGGTGACAAATATCAAGATTTTAAAATAGTGGGATTTCCAAATATAGGGACTTCCAAGTATCAGGATCATTAATAATAACATTTCAAACCATCAGAATTTTCAAATACTAAGATTTTAGAAATTTATAGGAGTCCGAAAACGAGTATTTTTTAAAATCAGGACGCCACGGAACTTTTGCAAATGTAAAAACAACTAAAAACACGATATAAAAAACGCTGAAATTGCTATAAGTGATTTTTTATGTTTTAAATACTCTTTTTATTGCATTGAGATTGCTTTTTTTAGGAGCCTAATAGGTTATAGTATAAACGGTATATGCATCGCGCATTTCTATATCGCATTCACACTCTTAACACATATTTGTGTTTTAATTGGGGGAACTTAATTTCTACAACACGTATATGTGTTACAAATAGACACCCATAACACACGAAAACACTTATATGTGTTAAGAAAAGGGAGGGCTAAAAGCGCCAAAAACACATTTATGTGTTATAAAAGAGGGTCTAGAAGCAATAAAAACACATATATGTGTTGCAAAAAAAAATCACAAAGCATAAAAAACACATATATGTGTGGTAAAAAGTATATCTAAAATGTAAAAACACATGTTTGTGTTATAAAATGGGGTCTAAAATTAACTTAAACTTATATGTGTTACAAAAAAAGGAGCTAAAATACTAAAGATCGCATTTTATTTGTTATGAAAGGATATCAATTTAGCACTGCCCTATAGAGTACAGGGACAGGGAATACAGTATGAAAATCGGGCAAAAAAACATAATTTTTCAAGTTCGCCTGTTATGACCGTTATGGCTATAATATGGAAAATTTGCAAAATATGTATAAAATCACATATTTTTTTTATAATTCATCCATATTTTGTATAAAAAACGTCTCAATTGTAAAAAAGTAGAGACTAATAAGCTTACCAAGTTATAATACCTTTACAAATCACATTTAACGGCATGATAGCATTAATATATAACAGGTATGTTTTAAGCTTTATTGGATGAAAATACGTTATATCAACATAGTCAACAAGTTTGAATCTTATACTGCCTACTATGGCGCTTTTTTTTATTCAAGTAAATTATTTCTTTAAATTGTATAAAATATTAGTTTTACATAAATTTTGTATATTTTTTGCTAGTATATTCTCAACATGTATAAAACTGGTATGTTCGCAGAAAAAGTCGTCCTTGTAATATAAACTCAAAAAGGTTGACACATGAAAAATAAAAATGCGGTAAACATGTTGACACAGGTTGTATGCTAGAAGAATGAAACATTAAATGCATTTTAAACATAAAAAATATACCCTTAGAAGGGTGTCACTGTTTTATAATAGACAATAACAAAACATAAAGCAGAATTAAAGCTCTTGTATTTTGTAATTTTTGTTTTTACATAGAGTTTTATTTTTTTTTGTTGTATAATACAAATTTTATGATATAAAAATGTTGTAAATAAAACCAATAAAACATTTTTTTACAAAAGTAACTTTTACGCCACATATATACATTTTTTCTTGTCATAATCTAGGTAATTACAAAGATAAAACATTACCAAAATGCCATAAACATCGAGGCGACAGTATTTGAATACATAAATTCGCAATTCAAAAAAATTTGGTGATAAAATATTAAAAAAAATTAAAATAGTATGGAACAATTATGGAAAGCAATCCCGCCCATTATGGCCATATATTGTATGACTTTTTGGGTGAGTACCATAATTGTGTCCCAATCTCTAGATATATATAAAAAAGAGTTAAAAATGAAGTTAATCTTTTTTTTAGTTTAGTACATACTTATAAATAAAAAGGCTCTTTAAAATACCATTGCATCTTATACAGTTTTATCAAGTGTTTTTACATCCATTGTCTATGTATTTACCATATTTTTAGTTCTTTTTTATTTAAATATGACAATGGGTCAAGAGCAGATAAATATCCTGGTGCATACGAAAAATGATGACACTGATAAACGGCATATTTATAAAGCAAAAATAATAACAAAATAGTTCACAAAAACCCACCAAAGTATTATTTTTTATAGAATAAATTTCTATTTTCTCTTGCTATCTAATTCATCAACATTGTGCAAAAATAAAAAAAAGTGCGGAAAAGGACTCTTACCCACAGAGGATTCGAAAAAATAAGGCCAAAAAAAAGGCTCTATTTTTAGGGCCATTATGGGGGATTTTTTTCCATTATTGTTTCCCTATTTTCTCATTTTTATTTTTTTTTTTCATTTTGTTTTTTTTTTGTTTTTTTGATATTTTATAAAATATACATAACTAATTTAATATATTTTTCGCTTTATAAATACAAGATTATTTGTTAATATGGCATATCTAATAAGGAATATCCAAAAAAATTATAGATATTAGCTTAAATAGGGTTGGTTTATATACAAAAATAAAAATTTTCTTATTTTTGCTAAATTATTATAAGAATAGTAAGAAAAATTTACAAGATTTAAATATGAATAAGATTAAATTACGACTGGTTTTTTTTGCGAGATATTTTTTACCTCATCAAACATAAATGCGTTTAAAGCTTAAAATAATCTACTTTTTCTATTTGAAATCAATATATTTGCACTTTAATCATAAAGTAAACTGTCTCTTTGTTAAACGCTTTATACGTACTTTAGTAAATAAAAATTAATCAGCATAATTTTATTGAACAAATATTATAAAAATTAACTAAGCTGCACCACTATTCATCAATTATTTTATGAAATTGTGATTTTGATTTTTTATTAGTCTAGTTAAAAAATTGCTATAAAAAACAAAAACACCAAAAAAAGTATCCCCTATTTTCCATAATGGCCATTCAGGGGGGGGGGATTTTTTTTTGACGTTCCCTATATTTTTCCTACCCTATTCGGAGCGCCTGCGTACCCATGTATATTTATCCATGTTTCTTATTATATGAGTATAGATGATCGTTTCTAATATGTATGGTTAACAACATTTGGAAACATAAATTCCAATAGAAAAGCAGTAGGGACACAAGCATCAACGCATGTTTTAAAATACTTATTAAATTATAAATATTGGCTAGCTTCACATAGTGTGGGATACCTTAATTTACTTTTTTAAAAAAAATAAGCTTCTAAGTATGCTTTTCAGAGAGTAAACAACTGTTCAAAAAAGCAAAGCTTTTTGTTTATATATGCCTCTATGAGTGCACTTTACCCTTGTATAATTATCCTTTTACGTGGCGGAATGATTTTAGAGCAAGGTGCTTGCTTGACTCGTTTTCTTTATTAATTGTTTCTTTTTTCCTTTCCTTAGTGACATTTCGAATTTTAGCTTATAAATTCAAGAAAGAGGCTGATTAAAAAATCAATCCTATAAATTTGACCCAGTATTTTTTTATTTAGATTTATTAAGATAAAACCCCCCTAGGTGTAAAGGGATATATACAGATGGTGTAATATTTTCAAATCCAAGAGTTTTACTCAATCTGTGATAATTATGGAGAAATCAAAAAGCTAAAAGAAAAATTAAATGACTAGGTTTAGATATATATTTACTTACACAGTCTTACCATTTTTTTTAGTTTAATTTTAAATAAAAAACAAACAAATTAGAAGATAGAATAAAACACTTTTTTAGTAAATAAGAGGTATAAAATTCATCAATATTTTTGATGCGTTGTCTTTAAAAAAATTTCATTACGCTTTATATAGACCTAAAATGACTTTTCGCTATGTATTTTGCAATAGATTTACCCAAAATTGTATAAAATACTGCACTAATCAAAAGCGATGCCGTCTTTTGCCCAGCCGCTTTCTTCAAAAATAATTAATAATATATTTAAAGCATTTTTTCTGCAAAAAAAACAAAAATTAGTCAAGACAAAACCTTTTTTAAATCTATTAAAAGATTTTTTAAACTTTCTGTAGACGTGATTTATATGTCACGTAAATTTACTATAGACAGTATTTGATTTTTCAAACCCGTTTTTTTTGCGTATAATGACCTAAGATCGGTGTTTTTAGGCTATCGCAACTATAAAAAAATTTTAGCCGCGCCATTTTAACCCTATTATCAGTTTGACCAATCTACTAAACTTATTTTACGGTCATAGTATTTTAGAAAAATTTACATTATAAAATAAATTCCAACATCTCATGGCTTAAGTTTTTAATTCAGCCATCTACAAACTGTTTAAAGCTGCGATATAGTGTATAAATCTTTTTAAGTAAAATCTCATTAGGCGTGTATCCATTTATGTATGCAATTTTGGGCTTAATTCTTGCATCACCTACAAAAATGCATACAAGAGTTACTTGTTATATGCATGCATATAAAGCTGCAGTTTTACCCCTCAATGTATAAAAACACGGTAATAAGAAACTCGTGTTTTTGCTTGTTGATGAAACTGAAACACCGTAGAAAAAAACAATACGGAGTATATTTTTAACACAAATTGGTTGAACCTTGTCGAGAAAATGGCAAACAAATAGTTTTATATAAAATTTTAGAAAGACAAAAAATACATTTGAAAGAGTATAAGATTTTTATGCAAATAAAAACTTACCCCTCATATGTACATATTAGGCGTAATCTTTATATTTATATAATTTATATTTGTCTCGTATCATCATTTAAAAAATTAAGAGAAATTTTTGGTATATCGCATTTGGAAGATATAAAAAATTGTGGCAACAATAACCATATTTTTGTTGAAAAAAGCACGCAGTATATTAAATTTGTTCAACCAGCAAATTTGATACGTAAGAAAAGGATATCAGACTTTTGGGGATATAAATGCTACATCCTAGTAATTGATGTACCTATATACTAGAAAAGCAACCTTAAAATAAAAGTGAAGAATATACAATCGACAAAAATTTTTAGTGAATATTATTATGTTTAGTTGGCTTAAAAGCTGCGTTTAAGACTTACTCCTCTCGATTATGGATCTTCATAGGATACAGGAACTATACAAACAGCACTTGTATTAGACTTAAACCAAGTTAAACGAACACAGAGTATCATATAATAAGTATAAGGCATTTCGATTGCTTGAAAACATATAGTTCTAAACGATTTAGTGAATGCACATCTATAAATGAACTCGGCAAACAGCGAATACTAGTTGAAAAAACTTTTGGACGATTAAAAGAAAAATTTAAAAGATTAACAGTGAAAATTCAAAAACGTGGAAAAATAACTATATGAGCAATACGTCGGCTGTTGTCGTATTATTCATAATAAATAATTATTTTCCAATAAAGATTTTTTTTTTATTTTTCTTTATACTTGTTAGTATTTACTTGTAAATATTTTCCTTTTTAATAGAATTAGCATCAATGCCAGTCTTGGTGTAAATATAGTCATTTTTGGCAGTAGGCTTTTCAAGCAATCTAAAATTGCATCATATGCTTCTTATCGCTTTTCATTCATGAAATCGACTTTTTTTATTTGTAGTATGAATCTCTATAAAATTGTTTTTCTTTTCGATAAACTTTTATTTAATGGTATTTTCCACTCACTGTTTTCAATATGCCAGGTCTCACTTTTTAAAGTTACATCATTCTCGCCTTCATCGTCGGGGCTTTTCTCTTTCTTTTCTTTTCTGTTTTGCCTCACATGTGCATCCTCACTTTCTGCTGTATTTCAACATCTTTTCCTTTTTTCTACTGCTACAGTAATGTTTCCTATACGTGTCTTGCTAAAAATGTTTTAGATGTTATTATGATTAGGTGCTGTGACCAGGGGCGTAGGCAGGATTTTTTTTTGTGGGGGGTTATTATAAAATGGGGGCTTAAAAATGAACTCCGTGAAATATTTGATCAGAAAAAAAATATTTTCTTCATGTGTAAAAAAAAATAATATATCAAGTAAGGGTTATGCTCAATTTTTTCCCCCCTAAATTTAGACCCTTCCTTAAATTCAGGCGCATTAAAAAATTGGAAAAGGGGGGTTTGTCTCCCCTATCCCCCCTAGAAACGCCTATGGCTGTGACCGCTTTGTTTACTCGCTGTTAAAAAAATGAAAATATTTACAAACTAGAAAAACTTATTGCTTTATGTATTTCAACAAAAAAAACTTGCTCTTTCGTAGCATTCACTTTGTTTTCGCTTACTATATTCTTCAAATGTGTTGCAAGATCCTGCCAAATTATCTTCAGCTTCTAACTGTTTTCTTTATTACTGAGACACCTTTTTTGGAACTTTGAACTATGTTTTACTGCTATCAGTTTTACGCGTGTTGTTCTCGTTTCATCTTCTTTTAATCATTTTGGGGCTACATAATTAAATTTTGG